>CAUYON010151182.1:0-13414 GCA_963573935.1 Arctocebus calabarensis | reverse complement strand
GTCACCCTGGATAGAGTGCTGTGGCATCACAGCTCACAGTAACTTCCAATTCCTGGGCTCAGGCGAGTCTCTTGCCTCTGCCTCCCAAGTAGCTGGGACTGCAGGTGCCCGCCACAACGCCCGGCCATTTTTTGGTTGCAGCCGTCATTGTTGTTTGGCAGGCCCAGGCTGGATTCGAACCCACCAGCTCAGGTGTACCCACCTGGTGGCTGGTGCCTTAGCCCATTGAGCCACAGGTGCCGAGCCTGCTTTTTTTTTTTTTTTAGAGACAGAGTCTCACTTTATCGCTCTCGGTAGAGTGCCATGGTGTCACACAGCTCACAGCAACCTCCAACTCCTGGGCTTAGGCGATTCTCTTGCCTCAGCCTCCTGAGTAGCTAGGACTACAGGCTCCTGCCACAATGCTTGGCTACCTTATTTGCTTTTTTTAAAGTCCCTATCTTCAAATACAGTCACTGAGATACTGAGGGTTAGGACTTCAACATGTGACCTTTGGAGGATACAAATAAGAATTTAGCCCACACGTAACATAAATTTTACCTTTTTTTTAGACAGAGTCTCACTATGTTGCCCTTGGTAGTGTCATGGCATCACAGCTCACAGCAACCTCAAACTCTTGGGCTTAAGCAATTCTCTTGCCTCAGCCTCCCAAGTAGCTGGGACTACAGACGCCCACCACAATGTATGGCTACTTTTTGTTGCAGTAGTAGTTTAGCTGGCCTGGGTCAGGTTCGGAACCCGCCAGCCTCGGTGTATGTGGCTGGCGCCATAACCACTGTGCTATGGGGTGCTAAGCCCACCTTTCAACTTTTTGTCTCCAAGACTTTGACTACTCTAGTTAGCTCCTGATTCCTAGTGGAATCAGACAACAGCTGTCCTTTTGTGACTGGCTGGTGATGACCCTGTACATGTGGATTCACATGCCCATTTCTGGACACTGGGGACACAGGGCTTGCTTTTGTCTGAGGCCTTGGGAAAATTCAGGGAGAGAGGAGGGGGATATATCTGGCACTAGGTTCAGTCCTGGCCTGTCTAGATCTGGTTACAGTCCCTTTCTCTGTCCTGGGACTTTGTTTACTGGTCTGAAAAATAGACAACCCCACCCTTCACCCCCTACTCCTTTGGAGACGTGTTTTATCAAAATGGTTAAGAGACCAGGCTGTGCATTTAGGTAGTCAGCCCCCCACCTGCAATCAGTCATAAGTAATTGCATGGCAGAGGTGTTTGAAATAGTCATTTCCTTGGCCAAAATGTCTTCACATGGTCTTGGCCAGCTACAAAGGAAGCTGGGATAAATGGACTTTATTCTGGGAAACCAAGTGCCCTGCTGGGCTGCTGTTAATTGAGGAAGAATGGGAGAGTGGTTGTGGGGGAGAAATTACTCATCTCTTCCATATTATCTTATTAAAATTTCCCCCTGCACTCATAAATAATGTTTTTATTGTACAAAATAAAATAATTCAAACAGGGGTAGCACTTGTGGCTCAAGGAGTAGGGCACTAGCCCCATATACTGAGGGTGGTATGTTCAAACCCGCCCCGACCAAAAACAAAGAAATAAAAAATTAAAATAATTCAAACAATATAGCAGAGTATAAAATTAATAAAAAGGTATGTAACATATTGGTGCCCAGCCTATGAGCATATACCTTTTTAATTGGCCCTAAATGGGATTATGTAAGGATGCTCACAGATAGAGTTAATTTGGATTTCTCAATATTCTAAAATAGAGAAAAATTAAGAGCTGTAAGAACATAGGCCTAGGGCGGCACCTGTGGCTCAGTGAGTAGAGCACCAGCCCCATACACCGAGGGTGGTGGGTTCGAACCCAGCCCCAGCCAAACCAACCAAAGAATAGCCAGGCGTTGTGGCAGGTGCCTGTAGTCCCAAGTACTCAGGAGGCTGAGGCAAGAGAATCGCCTAAGCCCAAAAGCTGGAGGTTGCTGTGAGCTGTGATGCCATGGCACTATACCAATGACGATAAAGGGAGACTGTGTCTCTTAAAAAAAAAAAAAGCATAGGCCTGATGTTTCAGCTCTGCCACTCCTGCCTTAGCTGTGTGGCCTGGTCAGGTGATCACCCTTTTTGTACCTCTTTTCTACTCTATAGTCAGGAATCCTGATAATTAGTCAAGGGTCATCAAAAGGATTCCAGGAGAATTGGTGTCAGCCAGGGGGTGCAGGACCTGGTACACACTCTGGCACTGTTAGCTAGGATTGCTTTTGTAGATAGCTGTTTTATTGTCGTTGTTTGTTTTTTGTTTTGTTTTTTGAGACAGAGCCTCAAGCTGTCACCCTGGGTAGAGTGCTATAGCATCACAGCTCACAGCAACCTCTAACTCCTGGCTCAAGGGATTCTCCTGCCTCCGCCTCCCAAGTAGCTGGGACTACAGGCATCTGCCACAATGCCGGGCTATTTTTTTGGTTGCTGCTGTCATTGTTGTTTGGTGGGCCCGGGCTGGATTCGAACCTGCTAGCTCAGGTGTATGTGTCTGATGCCTTAGTTGCTTAAGCCACAGGTGCCGAGCCTTTTTCTTTCTTTCTTTTTTTTTTTTTTTTTTTTGAGATAGTCTCCCTATGTCCCCCACAATAGAGTGCTGTGGCATCACAGCTCATAGCAACCTCCAGTTCTTGGGCTTAAGTGATTCTCTTGCCTCAGCTTCCCAAGTAGCTGCGACAACATGCGCCTGCCACAAGTCCCTGCTATTTTTTGGTTGTAGTTGGGCCCAGACTGGATTTCAACCCACTAGCTCCAGTGTATGTGGTTGGCACCCTAACCATATGTGGCTAGTGCCCTAACCGCTGAGCTACAGACTCCGAGCCTAGGCTGTTTTTGTTTGATGTAAAAAAGAAAAAAAGAAATTCACTGGCGCCTGTGGCTCAGTGAGTAGGGTGCCAGCCCTATATACTGAGGGTGGTGGGTTTGAACCTGGTCCAGCCAAACTGCAACAAAAAATAGCTGGCGGTTGTGGTGGGCGCCTGTAGCCCCAAGAGAATCGCCTAAGCCCAGGAGTTGGCAGTTGCTGTGAGCTGTGATGCCACGGCACTCTACCAAGGGTGACAAAGTGATACTCTATCTCTTAAAAAAAAAAGAAAGAAAAGAAAAATTCAGAAAATATGTCATAAAGAGAAACAGCTAAAAAAATAGCCCACGATCCATACTGCAGTCATTGATAATGTTCTGGTGTGGGACAGAACTGCCTGCCTTTTGTCCTTCAAGGGTATCATGCAAGACACTGAGAAAGAAACCTCCCCACTGTGTTCAGCCTTGACACTTGGATATCACTTCTGACATGTTTGCCCCATGTGTCTGGCCTATGGGCCCTGCACCTTATTCTCCGCATCCATGACCAAGTAATGACTTGGAATTTTCTCATCTATCACCTTTTTTATGCTCCAAGCAGCTTTGCACAAAGATTATTTTTATCTTTCCCCTCATTTTTACATAAGAGGTAGCCTGTTTTACACACTGTTCTGCTCTTGAGTTTTTTAATTAACAACATATCTTCAGAATCTTTCCACGTCAGTGCATAAGGGAGCTTCCTTCAGAGAGACATTTTTAATACAGTCACAGTGTAGGCTAATTTCCTTTCTTAGAACTAGGCAGCACCAAACATCAGTTTGGGTGGGTGCTCAGAGAGCGTCTCAGAGTTCTTAAAATGGGATTTGGGGATTGTTTTCAGGGGCCTATGAAGTCCCTTAAGCTTCAAGCAGATTCTGTGAGAATGTCCTTTCGCTGAGCCCACAATGTGTTTTATATTATCTATAATATTATACTAGGGGATAGTGTCCATGGTTTTGAGCTTATTGTGGTTACCTGGAGTGGGAAGTGGGGCCGGAACTGGGTATGTAAAAGAATGGGGTGGGAAGAAAAAAAAAAAGAATGGGATGGTGTGGGAGGGAGAGTTTTTTGGTTTTTTTTTCTTTTTGAGACACAGTCCTTGTAGCCCTTGGGAGAGTGCCAGGCATCGTAGTTCATAGCAACCTCAAACTCTTGGGCTCAAGCGATCCTCTTCCCTCAGCCTCCCAAGTAGCTGGGACTATAGGCGCTCACCACAATGCCCAGCTAATTTTAGAGGTAGAGTCTCACTCTTGCTCAGGCTGGTCTTGAACCTGTGAGCTCAGGCAATCCACCTGCCTTGACCTCCCAGAATGCTAGGATTACAGGCGTGATTCACTGTGCCTGGCCTGAGTGTTTTTTTTATGTATATCTTTTTTTTTTTTTTTTAGAGACAGACTCACTTGGTAGAGTGCTGTGATGTCACAGCTCACAGCAACCTCCCAACTCCTTGGCTTAGGCGATTCTCTTGCCTCAGCCTCCCGAGTAGCTGATACTACAGACGCTTGCCACAACGCCCAGCTATTTTTTTGTTGTTGTTGCAATTTGGCCGAGGTTGGGTTTGAACCCGCCACCCTCACCATATGGAGCCAGCGCCCTACCCACTGAGCCACAGGTGCCGCCTTTATTTATTAATGACAAAGTCTCATTATGTTGCCCTCCGTAGAGTGCTGTGCATCACAGCTAACAGTAACCTCAAACTCTTGGGCTTAAGCAATTCTCTTGCCTTCACCTCCTGAGTAGCTGGGACTACAGGCGCCAGCCACAAGGTCCACCTATTTTTTTGTTGCAGTTGTCATTGTTGGTTAGCTGGTCCGGGCCAGGCTTAAACCTGCCAGCCTTGGTGCATGTGGCTGGTGCTGTAACCACAGCGCTATGGGCACCGAGCATCTTTTTTTTTTTTTTTTTTGAGACAGAGCCTCAGCTGTCACCCTGGATAGAGTGCTGTGGCATCACAGCTCATAGCAACCTCTAATTCCTGGGCGTAAGTGAGTCTCCTGCCTCAGCCTCCCAAGTAGCTGGGACTACAGGCGCCCGCCACAATGCCCGGCCATTTTTTTTTTTTTTTTTTGCAGCTTTTTGCCAGGGCTGGGTTTGAACCCAACACCTCCGGCATATGGGGCCAGCGCCCTACTCCTTTGAGCCACAGGCGCTGCCCACGGCAATTTTTTTTTTTTTTTTTGGTTGCAGCCGTCATTGTTGTTTGGAGGACATGGGCTGGATTCTAACCCGCCAGCTCAGGTGTACATGGCTGGCACCTTAGCCACTTGAGCCATAGGCGCCGAGCCCCAGGCACCAAGCCTCTTTTCATATATTTAAAGTTCTTCTGAACTTGTGACTGTAGATTACCTGTTTAGGGTGGGAGGAAGAATTTAATGTCAGTTTTATTTGCTTACTCATACTGAGAGGGTCTCCAGATCTGTAGGTGTGTGGATGCACACAGATGTTCTTAGAGGGCTAGGCATCTGTAATCCTGTAAAGGTCTGGTTTAGTCTATCTTGTGTTACACACAGGGAGTTAGAAACCCAGAGGTGTTATGACTCCCACAGACTACACCCTCAGCTGGAGACAGAGCTGCCTGTGGGCATCCCTGCTCCCTACTTTGGTGTATTTACTAAAATGAGAGCCTTTCTTGGAGGTGGTGGGATCCCCAGAGATTGCCAGTTTCAGACTTTGCCCAGCCATGCACATTAGGGACTTCTTGGGGAGGCAGCAGATGGCTCAGCTGGGCCATGACCCCAGAGACCCCACACTCCAGGGCTCTGAGGCTTCTACAGGCAGAGACAAGTCCCTTTGCCCGTTCTTGCCACTGATAGGGCTCAGTACACACCCCACCCATGCCGGAATTCACTCATGGTATTTTTCCTTTCCACTTTTTTTGTATGCCTTTTTCCTACGATGAGAATAACAGTAGTATCTAACACTTATAAAGCACTTACTGGGTTTGGACTAGGCTCCATTAGTGGATGAGGTGTATACATATAATTTAGTGCTTTAATGCTTATAAACAATCCGATGAGGGTTGGTACTATTATTATCCTCATATTAACTGCTGAGGAAACAAGTCTAGGAAGGTTGAGTCTTGTCAGGGGTCACACAGTTGGTAAGCAACAGAGCTAGGCTTCAGATCCAGGTGTTATAGGCTGGGCTTTTAACCTCTTTCTGCTTTACTACTTTTCATATCTATAATTAATAAGTACTTGCTGCCGGGCATGGTCGCTCATGCCTGTAATCCTAGCACTCTGGGAAGCTGAGGTGGGTGGATTACCTGAGCTCATGGGTTCGAGACCAGCCATGAGCAAGTGTGAGACCCTGTCTCTAAAAACAATAGCTGAGCGTTGTGGTGGGTGCCTGTAGTCTAGCTACTTAGGAAGCTGAGACAGAGAATTGCTTGACCCCAAGAATTTGAGGGTTCAAACTCAAAAGAAAAGTAACTTGTAACATTTCATAATTACACAGATGCATGTATTTTTATGAGACAGAGTCTCACGTGGTCCTCCTTGGTAGAGTGCCATGGTGTCTTAGCTCAAACTCTTTTTTTTTGAGACAGAGCCTCAAGCTATCACCCTGGATAGAGTGCTGTGGCATCACAGCTCACAGCAACCTCCAATTCCTGGGCTCAAGCGAGTCTCTTGCCTCCACCTCCCAAGTAGCTGGGACTACAGGTGCTCGCCACAATGCCAGGCTATTTTTTGGTTGCAGCCATCATTGTTGTTTGGCGCGCCAGGGCTGGATTCGAACCCACCAGCTCAGGTATACGTGGCTGGTGCCTTAGCCCATTGAGCCACAGGCGCTGAGCCGCTCAAACTCTTGAGTTCAGTGATGCTCTTGCCTCATGCTCCCAAGTACCTGGGACTACATGCACCTGCCATATTGCTCGGCTATTTTTCAGAGACGGGGTCTCACTCTGGCTCAGGCTGGTCTCAAAGCTATGAGTTCAGGCAATCTACCTGCCTCGGCCTCCCAAGTGCTGGAATTCCAGGTGTGAGCCACCGTACCCTGCCCACTTATTAATTTATTGAGACAGTCTCACTTTGTCACCATGTGTAGAGTGCTGTGGCTTCATAGCTCACAGCAACCTCAAACTCTTGGGCTCAAATGATTCTCTTGCCTCTGACTCGCAAGTAGCTGGGACTACAGGCGCCTGCCACAACGCCTGGCTATTCTTTTAGTGATGGTGTCTCGCTCTTGTCCAGGCTGATCTTGAGCCCGTGAGCTCAGGTGATCTGCCCACCTCGGCCTCCCAAAGTGCTGGGATTACAGGTGTCAACCACCACAACTGACCTTGTTAAAAGTTTTGAGGATTTTCTTTTTTGCAGTTTTTGGGCGGGGCCGGGTTTGAACCTGCCACCTCCGGTATGTGGGGCCAGCACCCTACTTCTTTGAGCCACAGGCGCTGCCCCAAAAGTTTTGAGGATTTTATAACTCAGATTCAGAAACTTCAGAATTCCATGTTTCTGAGCTTCTCTAATTTTGGTTTGGTATCTGTTGTTTCTCCTGGTTCTTGCTCACAGCATCTTGTTTACTTTGGTGCCTGGTTTATCTTTGGCTATGTGTTGGTCTTTTTTTTTTTGTTTGTTTGGTAGAGACAGAGTCTTACTTTATCACCCTCGGTAGAGTGCTGTGGTGTCACAGCTCACAGCAACCTGCAGCTCCTGGGCTTAGGCGATTCTCTTGCCTCAGCGTCCCAATTAGCTGGGACTACAGGCGCCTGCCATTATGCCCAGCTATTTTTCTATTTTTGCAGTTTGGCCGAGGCTCGGTTTGAACCCGCCACCTTCGGTATACGGGGCTGGCACCCTACTCGATGAGCCACAGGCGCTACCCAGTGTGTTGGTCTTTACACTTGAAAAGTTATTGATAGGAAAAATTTCAGGCCTGGGATGAACATAATTTCCTATAGAGAGGATTTTCTTTCCTTCTGCCAGCTGCCTAGTGACATTGTTGGTCTGGGGTCTCCTTGGACTAGATTGAAGGTTCAAGCAGCCCAGCATGACTCTTTACATAATGGCCCTGCATACCGGGTTCTACATACCAGGTATACAAACTCCTGGGTCACCCATCAAAAGACCTAGCAAATGTTCTCAAGCACATTAAGAAACTTCTGGGGCTCCTTTACTTCTTAGATTCCCACTGCCTCTTTAGTTTTTGCCTGGTAAATCTGCAGTCTTATTTGTTCTTCAGTGTTCCTAAGAATATACTATACAGGCTGGGTGCGGTTGTTCACACCTGCAGTCCTAGCACTTTGGGCGGCCAAGGCAAGTGATCACCTGAGCTCAGGAGTTGATACCAGCCTGAGCAAGAGTGAGACTCCCATCTCTACTAAAAATAGAAAATCTAGCTCAGCGCCTGTGGCTCAACGGGCTAAGGCGCCAGCCACATACACCTGAGCTGGCAGGTTCAAATCCAGCCTGGGCCCGCCAAACAACAATGACGGATGCAACCAAAAAATGGCCGGGTGTTGTGGTGGGCGCCTGTAGTCCCAGCTACTTGGGAAGCTGTGGCAAGAGACTCGCTTTTGAGCCCAGGAATTGGAGGTTGCTGTGAGCTGTGATGCCATGGCACTCTACCCAGGGTAACAGCTTGAGGCTCTGTCTCAAAAAAAAAAAAAGAAAGAAAGAAAAGAAAATCTAGCCAGATGTGGCAGACACCTGTAGTCTCTCCTGTTTGGGAGGCAGAGGCAGGAGGATCACTTGAACCCAAGAGTTTGAGGTTGCTATGAGCTGTGACTCCATAGCACTCTACCTAAGGCACAGAGACTGTCTCAAAAAAAAAAAATTTTTTTTTTTTTTTTTGAGACAGAGCCTCAAGCTGTCACCCTGGATAGAGTGCTGTGGCATCACAGCTCACAGCAACCTCCAATTCCTGGGCTCAAGCGAGTCGCATGCCTCCGCCTCCCAAGTAGCTGGGACTATAGGCGCTTGCCACAAGTTGCAGCTATTTTTTTTTTTTTAAATATGTTTATTTATTTTTTGTTGTTGTTGCAGTTTGGCTGGGGCTGGGTTTGAACCCACCACCCTCGGTATATGGGGCTGGTGCCACACCAACTGAGCCACAGGAGCCACCCCAGTTGCAGCTATTTTTTAAAAACAGAGTCTTAGCTCTGGCTCAGGCTGGTCTCAAACCTATAAGTAAGCTCAGATAGTCCACCAGCCTCAGCCTCCCAAGCTCTAGGATTGCAGGTGTGAACCACTGCTTGAGGCCTGCTGGGCTATTTTTAGAGATGGGGGTCTCCATCTTGTTCAGGCTGGTCTTGAACTCCTGAGCTCAGGCAATCCACCCACCTTGGCCTCCCAGAGTGCTAGGATTATGAGCCGCTGCTTCTGGTGATACATTGATTGATTTTATCAAGAATTTTTAGTTCTTTCCAATGGTGAGGGGGTTGAAGTTCAAAAGTATTTTTTCTTGGGTGGCGCCTGTGGCTCATTGAGTAGGGTGCCGGCCCCATATACCGAAGGTGGCAGGTTCAAAGCTGGCCTTGGCTGAACTGCAAAACAGAAAAATAGCCAGGCATTGTGGCAGGCTCCTGTAGTCCCAGCTAATCGGGAGGCTGAGGCAAGAGAATTGCCTAATCCCAGGAGTTGGAGGTTTCTGTGAGCTGTGTGATGCCATGGCATTCTATGGAGGGTGATAAAGCGAAACTCTGTCTCTACCAAAAAAAAAAAATTTTTTTTTAAAGTATTTTTTCTAAAGTGCTGTGCCTCTGAAATGCTAGATTTCTAGATTTTTTTTTTTTTTTTTTGAGACAGCCTAAAGCTGTCCCCCTGTGTAGAGTGCCATGGCATCACAGCACACAGCAATCTCCGACTCACAGGCTTAAGCAATTCTCTAGCCTCAGCCTCCCAAGTAGCTGGGACTACAGGCGCCCGCTATAACACCCAGCTATTTTTTGGTTGTAGTTGTCATTGTTTTTGGCAGGCCTGGGCTAGATTTGAACCTGCCAGCTTAGTGTATGTGGCTGGCGCGTTAGCCGCTTGAGCTATAGGCGCTGAGCCAGATGTCTAGATTCTTAGTATCTTGTCTCTTGGAGATCCAGAGGACTAGATGGCAGGTTTCCCAGTCTAAGGTTTCACAGGTCCGAGGCCCTCCAGCCCTCACGTCTGATACGTTAATGGTAACTGCTGGGTGGCATGATAGGTGCAGGAGATGACAGGAGCGGGGGAGTATGGACAAGTGATAGGGGCAGTTGGGACAGACCAGAGGGCCCTGCAGCTCCTGGTCACTGGGAGCCTCTAGAGGACTTATGTGGGTGTTCTGTGTGGAGATCAAGGCTGGGCCAGGGCTCTGACATTGGCAGACAGTGGCATCTGGGGTTTCTACCCACACATGTCTTCTCTTCAGTCTTGTAACTGACTACTCAGGGCCCCTTCTCACTTGGTCACCAGCCCCATGGGTGCTGAATGAGAAGGTAGATGGATCTATGGAGGAAAGAAAAGGCTTTGGGACTTACCACCTGCCCTGCTTCCTTCCTTAGGATCTTTATCATCTGGGCCATCAGCAGCTGGTTTCGCCGAGGGTCGGCCCCTCAGGACCAGGCAGGCCCTGGCGGAGCCCCACGTGTCGCCAGCCGCAACCTGTTCCCCAAAGACACTTTAATGGTAACTGCTGGTTGGCAGGGTAGATGTAGGAGATGACAGAAGAGGGGGTATGGAGGAGTGATATGGGCAGTTGGGACAAACCAGGTTCCTGGTTACTGTCAGTCCTGTAAACAGGTGGGGGATCCAGGAACTTGTGTCAGAACCTGTCCTTCTAGGCTTCTCTCTCCTTCGCCCTTCTCTGCAGCTCGGGGGTTGCATTTGCAGAATTCTAGTCCTCAAGGTGACCACTGCTCAGCTATGATTCTTTGGGGGGCCTTCAAGGCTCTGGACAAAGATGCCATAGGGCTTGAGAAAGGAGAAAGTTCTTCTCAACCCTGCTTCCCACCTGCCCTGTGCTCTAAGTTGTTGGCTAGCAATGTTCTTGCACCTCTCCTCTGTGCTGTATCCATAAGCCTGCAACACTCTGACCAGGCAGGCCCAGCAACCGGGAAGGCAGAATGTGGTTCAGGCAGCTCTTGCCCCTTGCTACTCCTGCGTTCTAGTTGGCGGGCTGCCTGGCTCCAAGGTCCTTTGCTCATTGACTTCACAGGCCCAGACCAGGGCAGGTGTGTTGGCATGAGGAAAGGGAAATTTTATTCCATCCACTGCTACTCCCCTTTCCACTAAGCCCCCCCGCCAAATAATTGTTCCTATTAGTGTGCTGAGTGCTGCCCAGCTCTTCTGCTCCCTGCTCATCAGCCTGCAGAGACTCTGTGGAACAGTCCTAAGCCCCCCTTCCTTCCTTACAGAACCTGCACGTGTACATCTCAGAGCACGAGCACTTTACAGACTTCAACGCCACATCAGCCCTCTTCTGGGAGCAACATGACCTTGTGTATGGCGACTGGACGAGCGGCGAGAACTCAGATGGCTGCTACGAGCACTTCGCTGAGCTTGACATCCCTCAGGTGAGGGCAGCTCCCAGGTTCTGGCTGCAGAGCCACACTCAAGATCTTTTCTTTCAGTTTACTCATAGCCCTGGGCACCTGGAATTTGGGCTCTAGGCTGGGCCCTGCCCTCAGCTCACAAGCAGAGGTGTCACCCTTGCCCACTTGGAAGAGAAAGATGGGGTGGTGTTGGCTCAGGGTCCTCCAGCTACTTCTAGGTTGTGTTGTCCTGGGCTTTAAAAACCAGTGAAAAATTAATGATCATTATGGATCATTATTGATCCACTCGTCACCACTTGTCAGGCAGCACCTTTTCAACATAATACGTATATACCAGTAAACATTGATTGAGCACTTACTTTGTGCAGGGTGCCAAGCTAGTCTGACTCACGGAAACCTCCAGCAACCCCAGGAAGTAGGAACTATTATTATTCCCATTTGACAGATGAAGAAACTGAGGTACAGAGAGGTAAAGCAATTTATCCAAGGCCATGCAACTACTGAGAGATTCAAACTCCAGCTCTCTTGCTTTGGACTTAGGCAACCCGCCTTCTGTGGGTAGCCCTGCATAACACTCAGGCTTGGTTAAACTCCCATTCTGGGTTCTCACACCTGCTGGGCTTTCTCATTCCATCCCTGTCCACTATGGGTCCTTGCTGTCTGGTCTTTCGTAGGGCTGTCTTGGTCACTTCTGTGTCCCTAGCACCACCCAGCATGGGACTGACTGCAGAATTAACAAATGTTGAATACAGGAGAGAGAAATCTCTTCATTAGGAAATAGCTGCCTTCATTCCTTTCTCCCAGACAGGGCTTTTCAGCCTCAGGCTGGCTGCCCTATCCTTGTCCTCTGTCAAGATGCCTGGAAGCAAGGGGTGTGAGTACAGTCTTTTTTTTTTTGAGACAGTCTTACTATGTTGCCCTCGGTAGAGTGGCGTCATGGCTCACAGCAAGCTCAAACTCTTGGGCTTAAGCAATTCTCTTGCCTCAGCCTCCCAGTAGCTGGGACTACAGGTACCTGCCATAATAATACCCAGCTATTTTTTTGTTATTCTTGTGATAGTTGTTTAGCAGGACCTGGCTAGGTTCAAACCCACCAGCCCTGGTGCATGTGGCCAGAACCCTAACCATTGAACTACAGGTACTGAGCCATTTTAACTGTTTTTTGGTTTGTTTGTTTTTTTTGAGACAGAGCCTCAAGCTGTCACCCTGAGTAGAGTGCTATGGCATCACAGCTCACAGCAACCTCCAATTCCTGGGCTCAAGTGAGTCTCCTGCCTCTGCCTCCCAAGTAGATGGGACTATAGGCGCCCGCCACAACGCCCGGCCAATTTTTTTGGTTGCAGCCATCATTGTGTTTGGCGGGCCTGGGCTGGATTCGAACCCGCCAGCTCAGGTGTATGTGGCTGGCGCCTTAGCCTGTTGAGCCACAGGCGCTGCGTCTGTTTTTTTTTTTTTTTTTTTTTTTTGAAACAGAGTCTCAAGCTGTTGCCCTGGGTAGAGTACCGTGATGTCACAGCTCACAGCAACCTCAAACTCTTGGGTTTAAACCATTCTGTTGCCTCAGTCTCACAAATAGCTGGGACTACAGACACCCACTACAATGCCCAGCTATTTTGTTGTTATTGCAGTTGTCATTGTTTTAACTGGTCAGGGCCAGGTTCGAACATGCCAGCCTTGGTGTGTGTGGCCAGCACCCTATGTGGCCGGCACCATTGAGCTATGGGGCACCGTCCCAGAATGTTTGTATTTTTTTTTTTTTTTTTTTGAGATAGAGCCTCAAGCTATCACCCTGGATAGAGTGCTGTGGCATCACAGCCCACAGCAACCTCCAATTCCTGGGCTCAAGTGAGTCTCTTGCCTCTGCCTCCCAAGTAGCTGGGACTACAGGCGCCCGCCACAGCGCCTGGCCATTTTTTGGTTGCAGCCGTCGTTGTTTGGCTGGCCTGGGCTAGATTTGAACCTGCCAGCTCAGGTGTATGTGGCTGGTGCCTTAGCCCGTTGAGCCACAGGTGCCGAGCCGAATGTTTGTATTTTATTTTTTTTTTGTAGAGACAGAGTCTCACTTTATCGCCCTGGGTAGAGTGCCGTGGCGTCACACTGCTCACAGCAACCT
>CAUYON010151181.1:0-31461 GCA_963573935.1 Arctocebus calabarensis | reverse complement strand
GCCAAACAACAATGGTGGCTGCAACCAAAAAATGGCCGGGCATTGTGGCGGATGCCTGTAGTCCCAGCTACTTCGGAGGCAGAGGCAGAAGACTCGCTTGAGCCCAGGAATTGGAGGTTGCTGTGAGCTGTGATGCCACTGCACTCTACCCAGGGTGACAGCTTGAGGCTCTGTCTCAAAAAAAAAAAAAAAAAAAACTCTGAACAGAATAGTTATAAGGATTGGAATATTCCAATCTGCAGGAAGAATTCTCAGGTTGGGTAGAATCTTGGTGATGAGAGGGAGGAGTGGGGAGACAGCTTTCAGAAATAATGCTGAGAAGATGGAAGAAGTCCTGGATAGAGGTGAGAGGTGTGTGTGAGGACCACCAGAGACCAGAAGAGACTGCAAGGTGATATAGGAAGACAGATGTGGGCTGGTTGGTGTCAACTGCTGCTGAAGACAAGAAGAGAGCTCAGAGACTGGGATGGAAATTGGGGGGTGTGTATTGGCCAGGAGGTGGGAAGGTGGAATTGCCAAGGCTCAGAGAATGAGAGAGAGGCAATAAGTAAGGAAGGAAGAGTATTCCCCCTTCTGAGCTTGTGTGGCTTAGCCCAGGCCTAAAGGGGGCATATAAGGAGACTGGCTAGAAGAATGTTAAGGGCAGCAATCAACACTGTAAACTCAGGAGAAGCAGCAGACAGGCAGGGTCGGTTTAGTGTTTGTGTGACCTATCAGTACCCTGTACCTACAAGAGCCTGGTGACTGGTTGAATGTTCTCTTGCCATTATCTTGAAGTTCTTAATTATTTATGCACAAGGGATTTCAAATTCCCATGTGCACTGGGCACCACATAGCTAGTCCTATGGGCAGGGCAGTATTTTTGTTGCTTTTAGGAGTGATTCTGAGGCTCAGCTGTAGTTTGTGCCAAATCCCTTACTGATGGCAAAGTTGAGTTATGTGCCAGCTCTACCAATGTGGGTTGTAGGAAGGAGAAAGTGGGAAAATGATTTGCCACTGGTGCCACTTTGCCATCTTTGCCACAAGATGGAGTTGGGGTGTAGTCTTTTGTTAAGAGAATTCCTCCTCATGGCTGGACCTGGGTCAAGAGGGCCCATTGGCTCTGAGAGAGCAGACCTGGGCTCTGCAGCTTCACAGAGCCTAGTCTTTGCACTGGTAAGGTAAGACTCAGCAAATCTGATCAATTAGGCCTCACTGAAGTGCCAGTGTCCAGAGGAAGTTTGATACTTCTCACAGGGTGGCCACTTCAAGGGCTGAAGGAAAAGGCCTTCAGGTCACATGGATAAGCCACATAGCCACATAGCCACTTCAAAGGCTGAAAGAAGAGCCTTTCAGGTTACATGGGTAAGCCACATGGCCACATGGCCACTTCAAGGGATCAAGGAAGAGCCGTTCAGGTCACCTGGCCACATGAGTGAGCCACCGTTTGGCTACCTCCTTTATGCAAAGCCTGTGTTTGGGAGGTAACTATTGGGCCTCAGAGTGTCTGGAGAAGATCACTACTTTCCTCAATACCTGACCCACATTCCTTAGGGAGATATTGAGAGGGTTCAGGTACTGAGAGAGAACCTTGTCACTGTGGAAGATATCATAATCTAGGAATATAGCCCCCAGGCATGCCTGTGCCACTAGCCAGACCTGCAAAGTGGGATAGGACAGGGTGGTGTGTGTGTGTGAGAGAGAGAGAGAGAGAGAGGAGAGGAGAGGAGAGGAGAGGAGAGGAGAGGAGAGGAGAGGAGAGGAGAGGAGAGAAAGAAGGAGGAGGAGGAGGAGGAGGGAGAGAGAGAAGAGAGGATGGGTTGGGGAGAGAGAGATAGATGCTTATATCTTAGCATTAGTTAGTAGTCTGGACTGATTTATTTTTACTTCTTCAGTTTGGGATTCCCTCTTCCTTCTGTGGTCTCCTCACCATATGACCATTCATACACTCTGGCAGGCCACTAAGTGTGTTCTGAACCCTAAGCAGGAATCTGCAGGGATTTTGATTTATAAGGCAGAAGCAGGGCCTGTGCAGCTCAGCTCTATCTTTAGTGGAGAACATCTGATCCCACTGAAGTCTCCATTCCATGTATCTGGAATCGCTACCTTTCAACCATTCAGATCTCTCAGCATCTGCTCATTCCAATCCCAGCCCTGACTGTCCTCCAGTTCCTTTTTATTGGCCTGGCCCCTCTGTCACACTGATGGCTCTGTCTGCACTTCCTTCTGCATCTGTGTGGACAGTGTGGTGTTGTCCAAGAGGGACACTAGGGATTCTTACCTCATGGTATTCATGGACCTGTGTTGTTCCCTCCCACAATGAATTGGGCTGACCTGTGAACCTGCGGGATGCTGTGGAAATTCTACAGTGTGACTTCCAGAGCGAGACATTGTAGCTTTTGCCTTTCTTTCTTACATCACTTGTATAGGATACTCCAACAGACTGTGGAAAGGTCCAGACAGTGGGAAACTGTAGTTTCCCATGAGAGCCACCTGCAAAGCTGATTCTCTAGCTCTAACCAAGACTACACAGCTGACATCTTGACTGCAACCTCTTGAGAGAACCATGAATCAGAAGCACCCAGCTAAACCATTCCAGAATCACACTGAAAATGTGAGATAGAATGTTTATTGTAATTTTAGGCCAGCAAGTTTTAAGGTCGTTTCTCACACAGTAGATGACTAATACAGGCTATTAAATTATGAGTCTCTCTTCTCCAATATTTACCACCCAGCAAATGGTGAATCCATTTATTCTGTCCGTTAGTCCAAAATCTAAAACTCAACCTTGATTCCTCTTCCCTTCACACCCCACCTCAGCAAATTCTTTAAGGCAGCTTGCCTTAAAATCATCCCATAAATCCATTTGAGCTTCCCCATCTTCACTGCCATAACTCACACCCAAGCTGTGGCCACCTCTTGGTTGGACTACTGCAATAGCGTCCTCTCAGTGAGGATTAGTTTCTCCATTTTTACACTTGTCCCTAAGCATAGTAACTGTTTTACACAGTCAATTCTTAAGACAATATGCTAGAAAGATATTTTTAAAAAACAGACTATTTCACTCTTCTGTTCAAGCCGCTCTCCCCAGTGGCTTATATCACATTATAAATGATTTCTCACTGCAGCTCAGAGACACTACCTGATCCCACCCCTGCCTAATTCTCTGTCCTCATCTCCTACCACTCTCTTGCTCACTCAATTTTACCTACCTTGGCCTCCATGTGCTCCTTGACTATGTTTCCAAGTCAGGGTATTTGCATCTGCTACTACCTTCTTAGAATGCTTCTCCTTCGAGATTTCTGCCTGCCTTATTCCCATACTTTATTGAAAAGTTCAGCTTTCTTTGACAACTCAATATAAATACCTCCCTTTTCACATCTACTCCCTCTCCTCATCACCAAGGTGTCTAGTTAGGGTTCTTGGGTTACAGGTGACTGAAATCAGGTCAGTCTAAAACATCTATTATAAGAAGGTGGGGGAATTCACTGGTTTGAAGACAACATTGCAGAGCTAGGAAGAGGCAGACTCAAGCAGCTGTGAACATGCTAGTCTCCAGATGAATAGGGCACCTGCCCCAGTGGCGGGATCTCAATTGAAGAATGAGTAACCAAAACTTGGGAAATGCGTTCTAAGTAAATTCTTAGTAAAAGGACCCAGGAGGCAAGACTGCTCTGACATTCCTCCTATGCCTTAGTAGTTACAGAGGGCAGGAGCAAGTAGAGTGGGAGGGCCTGGAGAGGGATGACTGGTGTAGAAAATTCCCCAAAGCAATGAGACTAAAAAGAATTAGAAATGTGACCAGCAGGACTTCATTTTACCCTGTTCTCTTGGAAACAAATCAATGAACTGATTGTTATCTTCACCAGAGGCCCGTTTAGAAATGGAACATTTGGAAAATCACACAGAACTGAAAGATTTGTAATGTGTAAATTTATCACTAAGTGATTTCTGATTCTAGCTTCCTGGTGGGTAAAACTCAACAACACAAGCTAGCTTACGCTGAAAAGGTTTTTTGTGGTTTTTTTTTTTTTAAATAGAACTAGATAGTTCTTTCATGAAACCACAAGACTGTTATGATGTCTGAAGGACTACAATCAGAAACTTGAGAGTCATTAGCAACCCAAAGAGATTTCTACTCTTCCTCACAGGACCTTCCCATGAGGTATGGTCTATTATTAACTTATAGATGAGGGAACTGAGGCACAGAGAAGCTAAGTAACTTGACCCTTGGTCTTGCTTCTAGGATAGGAGATTCTTTTTTTTTGCCCTAGGGACTTCAGAATTTCCTTATAAATTTCTCTATTACTTCCTTTCCCCTTTAAGTGACCTTCCAATAGGTGACACAGTGGGTGGGGGAATGGCACAAATTGTAGAAGGCCCAATGTCCTTTGAAACTATTTCACAGGGCACGGTGGGCACCCTCGCCCTGCTCAATGCGCCTGCTTCCTAGGATTCCTTAATGGGGATAATCTAACTAAGGTTATCCTGTACATCTCCCCTAGGTGTGAATATTGAGAAATGATCTGACCACTCTGGGCAGGGGAACTTGGAGCAAAGAGCATCAATTCAGTGTTGAGGGAAGAATTATAGAGACCATCCCATCAGGGTCACAAACCCCTATGCTACCAGAACCACTCAGATGTCATGAATAAGATTTACAGTGAAATAAGAGGGTTCAGGTCTGTGGCTAATCGGCTCATCTAAAACAGCCTTCCTGGGTGGCGCCTGTGGCTCAGTGAGTAGGGCACTGGTCCCATACACTGAGGGTGGCAGGTTTGAACCTGGCCCCGGCCAAACTGCAACAACAACAAAAAATAGCTGGGCGTTGTGGTGAGCGGCTGTAGTCCCAGCTACTTGGGAGGCTGAGGCAAGAGAATCACCTAAGCCCAAGAGCTGGAGGTTGCTGTGAGCTGTGATGCCACAGCACTCTACCCAGGGTGACAAGGTGAGACTCTGTCTCTAAAAATAAATAAAAAAATAAAACAGCCTTTTTGGCTGGACACGATGGCTCATACCTGTAATCCTAGCACTTTGGGAGGTCATGATCCTTTGTGCTCAGGAGTTTGAGACCAGCCTGAGGAAGAGCAAACCCCTGTCTCTACTAAAAAGTAGAAAAAAGTAGCCTGGCATCGTGGCTGGCACGATGGAGGGGAGGTTGAGGCAGGAAGATTGCTTGAACCCAGGAGTTTGAGCTATGAAGACATTGTGGCACTCTAGCCTGGGGTGACAGAGTGAGATTCTGTTTCAAGAAATAAGTAAATAAATAAATAGAAAAATAAAATAGCCCTCTCCATTCAGGTCTGGTGCATTATTGCCATTTTGGACTCATGCCCAACACTCTTAAATTTTCTGATTTTTCAAGAGAAGCCAGACTTTTCCCCTTTACCTCATATTATTGTGACAAGTGAAATAACTCTCTACACAAAGTGCTTGGAATTTGTGTCTGGCATATCAGATAAGTTCTCAGTAAGTGTTCACTGCTATTATAATAACAGTCCACAGATGTGGAAACCAAAGCCCAGAATGGGCTTTCCCAAGATCACAGTAGGAAATGTTATGTGACAGCCCAGGCTCCTGACCCTAGATCCACGATCTTCCTTTCTGGTTTCTCTTTCCTAACCCCACCCCGATCCTGAGCCACTGTCACTGTGTAGCCTGACACATTTTTTTTGTTTGTATTTGAGAATGAACCAATGGCCTCACCACTGTATCTTTCATGTATTATTTGCACTGATTCCTTACTTTCAGAGAAATTTTTTTCTCTTAATAAACAAAACCTTTCTTTAAGCTTCTTCCAGTAAAACAATCCACAGGGTTCTTTCATCTCCTTTTAGGTTCATATAAAAGTAACAGCTTTTAAGCAGCTCCCACCCTGCCTTATTAGCTCTGCAGGCCTGTCTTATATAAACTCAGACTTTTCCATTTAATTCAGGGGTTCGCCTACTGTTTACTGAGGGCCCATTAAACCATTAAGAAAAGATGACTCCTTAGAGGGGCCAGGAAGACTTATGCACTTTGTTGGGAGCAAAGCTAATTTCCTCTCCCTCTGTGGAAACAAATGCCATTTACTTCCATTAAAACTTCCAGGAATTTTGCATCCTCTCGTGGTCCAGTGTGGTTCCACAGAGCAGGCAACAGGGGCTATGAGGCCTCAGCACCTGGCTTTTGGGTTCTCACAGCTCCAAATGGGGCCTGGGGTTGACCTCAGTTAGTTCTAAGTTCATGCTATCTCACTTTGCGTTCCCTGCCACATTCATTTCACTCACTGGTCAGTTGGTCTTAGGTCAAATGGGGTTACCTCCTGAACCCATGTTTTTGAACAGGAATTCTCTCTGTGGGTTGCTCTGTTGCTAGTCTCATACTTTGTCTTGTGATGGCCACTATGACACTTTATTTAAAAACATTTGTCATAAATAAAATGATCCACTGCCCTTTCCTGAGACCATGAATGAAGAACACTCCCCAAATAAACTGAAGACTGACTCCTAACAGGACCACCATCCGGCAGGCTTAGGAGGCACTGGCTGTTTCAGTGTTCAGTGTTACTATTTTTTCAGTCCTTCTCACCTGACAGCCATTTGCCAGGTCTATTTTTCTGAACTACTTCTTGGAAAAATAATTAAAGTTCAAAGGGAGACAGCTGCATTCTGAATTTGTCATCTGTCAGGAAATGTTATTCCTGGATAATAAGAATTTCCATAATATATGGAAAACTCAACTCAGAGAAGGCATGTAAACACTTGGTTGATCAGATTAGTTTTTTTCTGAATTAGGAAGATAAGGAAGAAATTGCAACTTTGGAAATGGTGACATACTAGTGATAGATGCAGAAAGAAGAGTGAAAGTGTATAGAAAGGTTAGACAAAGGAGTTCCCCTGAATTGGAGAAAACCAATTTGAGGGTTTGCTCAGCTGCCACAAAGGTGGTGAGTTACTGTGTTTTGGGCATATCACCCTGGGTTTTAGATCATTTCTCCACTACTTCAGAAAGTGCAATCTCTGCATAAGTTTTAATTTAAAAAAGGAGGGGAAATATCTATTACTATCCTTTGGCTCAGCTTCTACCCACAGTGAGTACACCTCTGGTTACTAATTTGGTTTCCTTGGTACACTGATGCTGGGAAGGACTATTTTGTTAATTAAATGAAATGTTTCTGAATCATCAAAGCTGAGCATAAGATTCTGGGTCTGACATGATCTATACCTATGAGCTTCTCCCTGCCAGAAACAACCACCTACAGGAAACTCAAAAAGCTCCCTTTTTCCTGGGCTCAAATATACTCAAAATCTGGTTAAAATGTGTAGCATCTTTTTCATATCTCCCCTTGTTCTCCCACCTTTCCAATGGTGTTCACTGGACAGTCTCTATATCACAGACTCAGAGGTTCTGTGGCTTGCCTTGGCTCTCCAGTGAGCTCACAGTAGCTGTGACCCCTAACTCATATCAATGACTGACCTAAGTGAATCACAGCTGCCTCGTGGTTCTGGATCTTTTGTTGGGCTACTCCTCCATTAACTTCCCTTCCTGGAGAAATGTTTTAAAAATTACTTTGCCACTAGAAGTGAGCCTCCTTGTTTCTACCATTTTTCTGCACTCTCTTTGAGTGCAGTTTTTTATGTTTTTTTCAGGATCTGTGTGAAGTAAATGATTATATTCTTTCAAAGTGAATTGGCATTTTTTTTTTTCTGAGAAAAGAGAAAGACATTCACAGAGTTGGACTTAAAGTGAAGCCTCCACCACGACGTATGTGCAGCAAGTTGCAAGAGTTTCCTACTCCTCTGACAGTTTCTCCAGGTGTGGGGACTAATGTGGGTCACTCACACTCTCCCTCTGCCTGGTCCCTGGGGCCTGGCCCTGGTGTGAGTGTGGTGTGAGCCACAAGTGAGCTGTAGGTCTGGGTGGATCTCGAAGGTGACCATAGCACAGCCAACTCAGCTGTTATCTCTATTGCCGGGTAAAGAAGCTGAACAGTATGTTTGGGGCTACCCTGAGGGGGGCCTGAAATATTTCTGGAGAAGTTCTTTTTCCCTTCCATTTTTTAATTTTTTTGTTTTTATTAAATCATAACTGTGTACATTGATGCATTTATGGGGTTCGGTGTACTGATTTGATATACAATGTGAAATGCTTACATTGAACTGATTAACATATCCATCACAATTATATTCTTTTCTTAATAGTTCTGAAACGTACCATTAAGACTAAAATCTTTGTAGTCAAGTTTTAAGTTCAAATGGGTAAATGACTACACACACACACATCTAATAAGGATGAATATTAATTACTATCAATAAAATAGACAATATTTTATACCCTTTATATAGGGCCTAATATAAGTGAAGATATCTACTCAAATCTTTGGATTTCCACATCACATTCTATCAAGTCAACTGTAAAAAATATACAGGTTCCTGCACATAACTTTTTTTTTTTGAGACAGAGCCTCAAGCTGTCACTCTGGGTAGAGTGCTGTGGCATCACAGCTCACAGCAACCTCTAATTCCTGGGCTCAAGCGAGTCTCTTGCCTCTGCCTCCCAAGTAGTTGGGACTACAGGCGCCCGCCACAACGCCCAGCCATTTTTTGGTTGCAGCCGTTATTGTTGTTTGGTGGGTCCAGGCTGGATTTGAACCTGCCAGCTCAGGTGTATGTGGCTGGCGCCTTAGCCCATTGAGCCACAGGCGCTGAGCCTGCACTAACTTTTTATAAGCCATTTTTTTTCAGGTAATTTTCTCCATAGGAAGACCAACCATAATGCAAACTTGACCATTCCTTTTAAGTCTAGAAGGAAAAAAATGAGCTGTTGAACAAGAATTCCACAATTTAATGACAGATGTACAAAGGGAAACAAAGAATGTGAACAGAGGAAAATATTTTTCTGGCAAGTCATGATGTGACTTGGGGGAATTCCCAGTTTTCTTAGCTCAGAGACAACCTACTCATATATGAATTTTTGACTGGCTAGAGCAGGGATGAGGAACCTGCAGCCTTCTAAGTCCTTAAGTGCAGAGTTTGATGGAATCCAAATTTTATAGAACAGATCCTTTTACTTTTATTAATATGTTTTTGTTTGTCTTTTCTATTTCTATTTTTTTCAATGAATGTATTTAAAATGCCAAAGAATAAAATAAACTTCAATGAAATAATCCTCCTAGACTGACCGGCACAATTAGAACATTAGTTAGCCATAGGGGCTAAACTGATGGCTGCTACGTTCATGATTTAATTCTAACTTCCCTGGCCTGACTGGAGCCACCTGGTTGGCGAGCATTTATGGGGGTCAAGTATGCCAGCCTGTTATCAGCTTTTGACAACAGTGCACTGTGGTTCTGTTTGAAGTGGAATTTATGAATAGTTACACAGCTTGACAGTATTGTTTGATTCCATCTGCTTAATAGCCCATCATGTCAAAGACAATCAAGAGAATGCTAAGGAAGAAAACACATTTTTAAATTAGGATTGGGAAATGCAATATTATCTTATTTCTGCTAAAGATAATTTGCTTGCTTTGTGTTACTGCAATATCAACATTAAAGAAATTCAATGCTTGTCAGCATTATAACATTCATAAGGACCACAATACTTCAATTAGAGGGAGAGGAATGAAAGGTTGTATTGCAGAAATTAAAAGATGAAAAGCAAAAGCAAATTCCTTCAGGCAACAGTAAAACCTGGAAATAATGCCACTGAAGCAACTTATAAAGTAGCTTATATACTCAGGAAAAAGGGCACCATTCAGTGATGTATACATTGTGATAGAATGCATTGTCAAGTGTGAAATCTTTAGATCCTGATAGTATTTCAAAGTACAAACAACTGCCTCTTTCAAGGAGAACCATAACTAATCAGCAGCTAGAATTAGCCTTCAACTTAACAGAACTTCATGCACAACTTCAAAAAGAAAAAATATATTTTCAGTCACTCTGGATGCATCAATTAATAGTATGGACTCAGGTTTTATACTTCATTGGGGTCATAACAGACGATTTTCTTGGGTAGAGTTAACTTTGGAAGAGTTACTCCCTCTAGGCACTCTGGGAAATAGGTATCTGCAAAAATTTTTGAGATAAGTGTTGTGAAGTGGGACTGAATTTTTAAAATAAATTTGGTAAATTTAGTGAGTGTGTAAACAGGGAGTGCACCTTCATTGACATGAAAACATGAAGGGTTTATTGTACAGAAGAAAAAGTATTAAGAGATACAGATGCTCTCTTTTCTTTTCATTATATCTTCCATCAGCAAGCTACTTTTTTAAGTGGCACTTTGCAAATTGTAAATATTGTTAACAAATGTAAGAGGGAATTGTCAATTTCATAACATGCTAAAATTGAAGCATGAGGTGTTCAGTGTGGATTTGCCATATCATTCTAAAGTGTGTTGGCTATTGCAGAGACAAGTGTCCACCAAAATTTTATTTCTGCATGAACAGATAGTTAAATTTTATGAAGAACAGAATCAGCAATGTGAATTATTAAAAGAAGATTTCTAAATGAATGTAGCATTTTTGCATGGTATGTCAAATTGAAATGACTCGAGTATTTCTTTACAAGATAAAACTAAGTCTATATATGGTATGTGGCAAAAATCTAAGCAGTTTGAAAAAATGCTATCCTTTTCAAAACACTTTTTCAAAAGAAATTTTGGGGTGAACATTTTCCTCAGTTAGTAAAGGTCACTGATGAGCAGGATGATATATGCGAATTCCTTGAAGAATACACAGCTGTTGTAGACCTATAAAGAAAGGTTCACTGACTTTGTTGTCAGACTCAAATTAGCATGTTAGCCTTACTTTGTTAATATCACCAAGGCATCTAAAGAACTGTAGATGGAATTGATTGAGCTCTTACTAGATGACATTTTAAAGTCATTGATGCTAAGAAAGATCCAATTGAAATATGGAAAAATCAGTAAAATACCCACGCCTTTGGCAACATGCCTGAAACATGCTTTCTTGCTTTTCAGCTACTTATTGCTGCGAATCTACATTCTCTTACCTGACCCAAAATGACAGATGCCCATCTAGAGGATCAACTGGAACTGTGGACCTCCATGTTGCAACCAAAAGGTCAAATGCTTTCCAACACAATGCAGACACAACAAGGTCATTAAAAGGTTAGTTACCTTTAAAATTAACAAAAGGTTTTCATTTTTTGAAATTTATTAAGTACATAGTAGTTAGATTTTTACAAAATAATGTACATTTTTTAGTATATTTAATTGAAGGTTCTTGAATGTGAACTTTCTTGATTACATCTAAATTAACGTGGCTTTCCAACATGAAAAGGTTTCCACCGCTGGTCTGGAGAACTCATTAGGGAGGCGAAGGGCTGGAGAGGTCTATTACAATGGTCTAGATGCCAGAGGACAATAGAGAAGGGCAGTGAAGACGAAAACAAAGTACACCATCGGACTTGGCAGAGAAATGATCAGATTTTTGGTGTTTTATGAAGAGTAAAGTTTAAAAGTTCATGGAATTCTGCTTTAAATTTTATTAGTTATATGTCTATTTTTCCATGTGAAAGCCTTGCCTATCTGTCACAGCCTCATGCCGATGACATAGCACTGATTTGCAGAGAATGGGAAATGGCCTTATCTATAGAACTCCAAAGATCTGCAAAGCAATGACTTCTCAACACTTGTGAGCAACACACCCAGCTATGTCTCTGCTGCCAAGGAAGCAGTGGTGGTCTCACTGAAGACAGCTTTCAGTATCTGTTATGCCACAAAGTAAATCAGAACACAGGTGTTAAGTAGGCAGAGAAAAATTATGCCCACAAGGAATTGCAGGGCTTTGCTATCTATGTCTCAGCAATCTGGGAATCATTCATTCATTCACTCATTCATTCAGCACATACTACTAAATGTCTACAGTGTATCAGGCACCATGCTCAATTCTGGAACTTCAGTGGTGAGAAAAACTTCAGGCATGGCCATAGCCTTGGAACTATTTACAGAATCTAGAGGGAGAAACAGATGTTGATCAATCCCATAAGCAGATGAAAAATTGCAACTGGAAAAAGGGCTATGAAATAAAGACCCACAATGCTCTGAGACCAAAGGTTGGAGAATTTGGCCCAATTAGGAGGTTTTTGAAAGTTTCTGGAAGAAATGAATCTTATATTACAATTTGAAGGGGTGAAAGAAGGTAAGTAAGCAAAGATGTGGAGAAGAGGGTTCTAGGTGAGAGAACAGCACGTGCAAATGACTTGTGGCTACAGAAGTTGTCACAACTGGATCAAAAAGGGCCAGGTGGAGAGGAGATGGATCAAGGCCTGAGAAGCCAGGACCAAACCACACTGGGCCTGTGAACCACATCAGGGGTTTTCTTTATCTTTGCTTATTATGTTTAAAATTTAATCACATCCTATTATCTCCACTATATTATTTTTAACATTACTTCCTACTCTGTTTATAACAAGTATTATTCATTTTTAATAGCTAGTAGTGACATACAAAATTTTAAAAAATATATTTAAGATTAAAAATTAACTTGATGTAAATAAAAATAGTAAGTTAGTAGCCATATGGATGGTAAGCAGAACTGGCAAAAATTGCAAACCTGGCACAGAGATACAATGGAATGAGTGTGGGTGCTGGGGGAAGTGGATCTGGCAGTGGACCAGAGGTACTGTGGTCTTGGTGCTGAGTATCAGTTTTCTTGCCTGTAAAATGC
The DNA here is from genome assembly GCA_963573935.1 of Arctocebus calabarensis. Classification (NCBI taxonomy): domain Eukaryota; kingdom Metazoa; phylum Chordata; class Mammalia; order Primates; family Lorisidae; genus Arctocebus; species Arctocebus calabarensis. The sequence continues at coordinate 18,807 of CAUYON010151181.1, read as the reverse complement.
AGATGGTAATATCTGCTTTAGTAGGTGGTTGTGATGAGTAATAAAATTTTGCAAACGGTTCTAATAGTGCTTAGCACATCATACACAATCATTGAATGTGTGTGCTTCTAGGGAAAATAATTTTCCAGAAACATTGAGGAAAATGCTTGTGGTATTGGAAGGGAGAGGTAGAGGTTGGTTTGACTATTTAAAAATTCTTGGTAAGAGGTGATGCATATTTAATATAGGAAGGTGGCAAGAAGAGGAAGGTCCATGGAGGAAGTTAACTTGAGTTGATGCCTTTAAAGGATGGCTTCTCTGCTGATTGATCAAAAGGTAGAGAGAAAAAACACCCACTGCAAGTAGAAGTCAGGGAGTGAGAAAAGTGCAGAAGTGAAAACTCATAGGCATGTTTGGGGGAGTGGAGAAGATTCAATTTTGGTCACAGCGAGACATAGGTTTAGAAAGGCAGGTGAGCTTAGGGCCATATTCTGTAGTTTTACTGGCATAGCAGAGAGTTGTGATCAAAACAAGAAAAAAAAACAGTACTAACAGTGGTAATGGCTTATATCTGTTGATTACTTATGATGTGTCAGGCAATGTTCTAAAGGCTTTTAAATATTGACTCTTCCTGCTTCTGTGAAACTCACCACTGCTGACAAGGTATTGTTTTCTATAATTCATAGATGAACAAACTCAAGAAGAGGGGGTTAAGCAGCTTGTTCAGGTTGTGTGACTTATCCAAAGCTAATAGTTAATATTAGCTATTAACTAAAAGTTAATATTGATTAATAGACTTTATCCACAGTCTTCTGAGATTCTACGGTATGGGGGGAGGAGCGATGGTGGGGGAAGAGGCGCTGCAGGCAGGCGGACCAATGCAGAAACCATGGTAACATTCCAGTCAAATTGCTAGACCTGGACGAGGCTGGTACAAATCAAAAACCCACTCTTCTTTTCTTCTTGTTTTGAGTGATCATGACCTACTCAGCAACAATTGTTTCTTGCATGTTTTCTTTTGGACAGGATTCTCCAAATCCTCTATAAGAGGTCTGATTAAGAGGGTCCTCAGAGAAGTTTTCTAGAGGTTTGATTCACACTGTGAGTTAGAAACCACTTCTCTTAAATAATACACACTCCGAGCAGTATTGGATATTGAAATATTTTCCCCATCACTTCTAGTTCTACGTGTAATAATAAATGACAACCTTCTGAGGAGGAAGGCTCTTGTTAAGTAAAAGGCCTGTCAATATTTTCAGAGTCTGTATGGATTAAAAGTGAATTGGGCTTTGCTAGAGCAACTGGAGAAAGCTGAATTGCTTAGTATGAAGGACAAGAAGAATTAGGGACCTTGGGTGCAAGTGAGGGAGAGAGGGGAAGGGAGGAGAGCCTTGGGGCTATGGAGTGAGTGACCAAAGAACTGAAGATCAGTAGTGTGCAATGTTTGCTTTGAAATGGTTTGTATTTTTGAAATGCAAGTATACAGTAAAATCTGCTTCATTCACTTGGTTTTTTCCTCTCTCAGTACACTGCACATTTTTTAAGTGTGTGAAAACTGAGAAAAAATCCTTATAAATATGGGAACTTGTTTTTTGACAGTATATATATTTCTGTTCTTTGATTTTCAATATTTCTGTCTTATATTTTAATTGTGTCTCCTAATGAACATATGACTGGATTTTAATTGTCAATACAATATATATATTAATAAAAATATTCTTTGAAACTGGAGAGTCCAGTCTATTTAACTTTATAGTGATTACTGATATATTAATATATCTATAGTATTTTGTTATGTTTTCTTTCTATACTATATTTTCTGTTTATAATTTTTTTTCAAACAATCTCCTCTTTTTTTCTTTTTAAAAAATTGTGATAAGGGGCAGCACCTGTGGCTCAAAGGAGTAGGGGGCTGGCCCCATTTACCAGAAGTGGAGAGTTCAAACCTGGCCCTGGCCAAAAACCACAAAAAAAAAAAAAAATGGTAGTAAATATACCTAACATAAAATTTGCCATCTTAACCATTTTTAACATTCAATACTGTTAAATACTTTCACATGGTTGTGAGACCAATTTCCAGAAATCTCCCGTTACTATGTATCTACCCAGAAGAAAAAAGTTATTTTACTATAATGATTTTTTGTACTAGAATGTTCATTGCAGCTCAGTTCACAATTGCCAAGACATGGAATCAACCCAAATGCCTATCAAAACATGAATGAGTTAATAAACTGTGTATGTGTATATCATGGAATACTATCAGCCATAAAAAATGGAGACTTTTTTTGTTAATTAAGTCATTTGTACATAGATCATACATACATTTGTGCCATTATGTGTTTCAATGTGTTGATTATTTGTACAAATTGGAGTGCTTACATGTTACTAATCAACATAGCTTTCACCTCATTTACCCAATTACAGCATTAGGACATTTGTGTTCTATACCTGATAGTTCTTGCATTATGCGCCATAGGTGTGGTCCCCCCATTAACCCTCCCTCCACCAACCCACCCAAAGATGGAGACTTTATATCTTTTGCATTTACCTGGATGGAGTTGAAGAACATTCTTATCAGTAAAATATCAAAAGAATGGAACAGTATCCGACGCATGCAATACTAACATGAAATCAATAGATAAGCAACTACACCCCCACTAGAGAGAAAAACACAATTAAATTCAAGTGGAAAGGAAGGGAAAGGAGGGAAAGGGAAGATAGGAGGAGGGTGGAGGATTGGTAAACTCTCACCTAATGGGTACAATGTAAAGGTGTACAGTATCCCCTTGGATAAAGGGCTCAACTATGACTTGAACTTTACCTATCAAATGTAAACTATGTAACCTAATAATTTGTACCTTCATATTAATATGAAATAAAATAAATACAATAAGAAAGAACTTTTAAAATGTTCTCATTTTTCACTTTTGACATTTTGTCCAGTATTTTAGTTTCAATAACAAAAATTGTTCAGGTCATCCAACTCTTTATATAGGTAGACATGTACTCTGGGCTTTTTTAAAGCACCACAGTTTCTCAGCATAAAAATCATTATCTCATATTCCTTTTTTTGTTAGCATTTCTATTTTGTTATATGTTTATGTGTATGTATACATATGTATGTAACATACAGACATCACATATGTGTGGTGTTGGTGTTAACTTCTGACTGTAAGAAGAGATTGTGATTCTTTAATTAACAGACTTGTGAAAAAGCCTTTTCTCCTGAGATAACATTTCTATACTCAAAAGCTTCATTCAAAAGAGTATAGCAATTAAAAATATTTTCTTATGATACAATTGAGGTTGAGAATAGTCTAAAAACATAAAATTAAATATAAATTTAATTGCATGTTTTAAAAATGTGACATAGTCTTTAAATTTACACTTGTGGCATATCTTAGAATTTTCTTTTTGTATTTCTATGATCATTTTTATAATGACTTTGATAATATTTGTTAAACTATCTTATAGACATGCAGACCTCAACATTTTAATGTAGGTTTTTTCCCCTATATAACATAGCTAAAACTTTCCTAGCCTTGTTAAGTAGTTCTCATGTGAACATTACACGGTGAAATCCCGGTCTGAACAACTGTTCTGTATGTTCTCAAATTTCTTTCTTTGCTCTTGGTATTATCTGGCTCACTCTGCCTGCATCTCCTCCCTTTGGCCACAGGATTATTAACAATATACCAAACTCTAACAGAGTCATTGTCTTAAATTGTCACAATGAAAAAAAAAATTGTCACCATGATTTTTTTCCTTATGTATCCCACAATGAGTTCAATATGCTTGTATCTGTCTTCCCAAGTGAGTGAAGGCAGAAACTGTATCTTACTCATTTCTGCATCTCTTCTTTGACCTCCTTCCCACTAAATGGTTTATAATTTAGTGCTAACTCAATATATACATATATACACAGAGGGTGCCAAAAATGTATTCACATTTAAGAAAGGCAAAAACTGTATTAAAATTATAATACTCAAGTCACTTTTGACCTCTGCAATTGTAAGAGATAAAAGATACAATATAACACATGTTTTCAGTATATATTGAGCATTACAATTTTAACAGTTTTTTTCTTTTTTTTTTTTTGCAGTTTTTGGCCGAGGCTGAGTTTGAACCTGCCATCTCTGGCATCTGGGGCTGGCACCCTACTCCTTTGAGACACAGGCACTGCCCTTTTTCTTTTTTTAAATTAGATCATAGCTGTATATATTACTGCATTTATGGGGTACAATGTGCTGACTCTATATACAATGTAGAACGTTCACGTCATGGGACCTCACCTACTATGTATATTGCAAGTTTTTCCTTTCTTAAGATGTGTATACTTTTTTGGGCACACTTTGTGTATGTGTGTGTGTGTGTGTGTAAAAATAGGGGGAAAAGTCACAATCCATGTTTTTGCAGAGAGGTTAAATTTGCTTTTGAGGCTTCCTGGCTTTCTTTTAGGGTGTGAGACATCAGAGCAAGGCTCAGGTGGGCCTGGCTGATGTTCAAAGCCTGGTGCATCATTAGGTGCTGTCAGAACACTCGGCCCCATTTCTCAGATTCTATCTCCCTTAGGCCACCTGGCTACTATGGCTCTGGTCCCCTAATAGGCTACTCAAGGCTGTAAGGGGACCAGAGTGTAGGTAAATGGGAGCTGGCCACTGCAGGAGTCCCAGGAGTAGGTGATGGCTTGCCAGTCCTTCTTGGAGGCCATGTGGTCCTGGAGAAGCTACAGGCCTGAGCTGCCAGGAGGCTCCCATTCCCAACCCCCATTTAGGCAGCTGCAGCTCAGAGACTCTTCTCTGCAGCATTTTGTTCCCTCCAATTAACTGTGCATAACAACGAGTGAAACCAAGTGATTTAAGTAATAATTTATCATATTCAGTTCACCATTAACAGCCATCTAGTGTTTCCTTTGCCCTTTTAAATGAGTCTTTGTCCTGATGCTCGGCACTTCTGCAAGCTTTTAGTGAGTGCCTCCTCTCTCTCCCTCCCTCTTTCCTGTCCTCTCTGCCTCCCTCCTTCCTCCTGCCTTCCTTGAGCTCTGAAGCACAAGTGTCTTTCTGGAAGCTGCTGAGCCATCTTCCATCTAACATATTTTGTCCCAGTTAATGGGGAATTGATTGTTAATACATGAGTATGAACTCCAGGCTGGGTGTTGGGAGATACAGGGAAGAGAAGACAGTCTTTATCTTGGACCAACTTCCAGCCTCACTGGGGAAGTGAGGCTCACCAAGCATGAAACAGGCCAAGGAACAGGGAGTAGGCAGCACAGTCAGTATACGTGGCCCTGTTGTTAGGGCCCTACACAGGCCAGATCTTGAAGTGAGAAAGGATCAGTGCTCAATGTTGGTGTGAGTTTGGGGAAGAAGAAACAGAGAGGGCAGCTCATGCAGCTCATGCCTGGTGGGAGCACCGGTGTGGATTTTGGAATGAGTCTATAGGGAAAGAGGGCAGGTGAGGTCAGGACAGGGAGGTGAGCCTTAACCAGGCCAGGGCTGGGTGAGGAAAGTTCTTTACCTGCCTGTTTGCTACTTTGTCTCCTCTGTGGGATTACCTGGCCTGTGAGCCTCTCTTTCTTAACTCTGTGGTTTCTGGAGTGCAAGGAGCTTAACCTTCCAGAGGAAATTAGGAGGTGACCCCAGCCGGGTCTGCTTCTTTCACATCTTTCTGCTGGTCTCTGTGCATGTGTATGTATGTAAATGTCTGCGTGAGGGTGAGTGCATACCATGTGTGTATAAGTGTCTGAGTGAGTGCACACCATGTTTGTGTGTCTGAGTGAAGGTGAGTGCACACCGTGTGTGTAAGTGTCTGAGTGAGGGTGAGTGCACACCATGTGTGTGTAAGTGTCTGAGTGAGTGTGAGTGCAAGTCGTGTGTGTAAGTGTCTGAGAGAGGGTGAGTGCACACCGTGTGTGTAAGTGTAGGAGTGAGGGTGAGTGCACATCATGTTTGTGTAAGTGTAGGAGTGAAGGTGAGTGCACACCATGTGTGTGTGAGTGAGGGTGAGTGCACGCCGTGTGTGTAAGTGTAGGAGTGAGGGTGAGTGCACACGTGGACCCTCAGGGGCCCAGGTCAGACTCTCAGGTTTCTAGATTTGGGGCAGGAGTGGTAGAACAGGACGACCGCAGTAGGGGCTGTAGCTTTCAGTTGCTAAGGCCATGAGACCCTGGGCCCTCTTTAGGGGCCATGGAAGCAGCTTTGCCCCCACCTCAAGGCCTATGGAGTTCCCTGATGGTGGACCTTCAGAAGGCCTTCCGAGGGGTTGAGAGAGCAAGGCCCTACAGCTCATGTGCCTTCTCAGAAGGCAACACGATGCTGGGTGTTGTGATGAAGGAGTCCTGCTGGCCTTCCAAGGAGCTGAGAGGCTAATAGTCTGAATTGCCCAGGCCTTAGATCACATAACCCACGAGAGTAGGCTGGGGAGGGATAGCCTGTCCAGGAACCCCAATGTGACAATGTTCAGGTGTCTATAAGCATATACGCACACATACCCCTCAATGTCTCTTGAGTACAGTGGCTTAAAAATCAGACCCCAAGAAAAAATATTAACTAAGATTTTCAGCATCTGTTTTTAATTTCCAACATTGAGTATAAAATCAACAGCAAACTAACGAAAAGCAGTGTTCCCTTTAATTCCAAATTATGTCCATTCGATGAACTGGAGATAAATTTCTTTACCAAAATTTCTTTTGGAGAGGGTATATGTTTGAAAGAAATACTCAGAAATATTGCTTGAGATGTATGGTAAAATCCCAAAGCCATGCATACAAAAAAGAAGAGGAGTGCATCTTTAAAACTGTCATGCTCAAAGTGTTGTAAGAAATTTGTCTCATTCTTGAGAGGAAAGATGATAGGAAATTGAGGTGAATAGAGAGACCAAGAGTCAAGTGTGTTAGGGAAGGGCAAGAGATATACCCCTTCTTGCTATGGGTTGTGCAATAGAAACTCCCTCTGTTGTTCCACTCCCCATAGAAACAAGAGTGAGATCTACATTGCTCACAAATGCTTTCCTGAGAGGAGGCTGTGTTAGAGGCCAGAAGCCAGAGGCTGCAGGAGGGATACAGGTTGCAGCAGAGAAACAGATAAAATGGAATATTCTATAGATGGCCACAGGGTCAGGCATTCCTGGGAGTTTTGATTGGGTCACCTTACATGGGAGGTAGGCTGGAGGCTTTGTGTTCACAATTTTAGAAGACAGAGAACTTAGTGTCATTAAGATCAGACTTTGGTGATAAGTAGTTAATCCAAGGTTGTGCCGATCCTGTGACACCCATCATCCTGCTTTTGAACTTGAACATCAGTTATCAAACATTGTCTCTCTTCCTACGTACATTGTAAATTCATCTCCAGATGCTTTTAAAATTGCTTTAGAAACACTAATATCCACTTCTGCCTGGTCAGGAAAAAACAAAGAAAGAAAGCTGGAATGACCGAACAAGCAGGGCATCCTGAGGCTATTCAGCCTCAACTCTTCCTGAGGCACCAACCTGCAGCCCCCAGGTCCTGGGGCCTAAGGAAGCAGCTTCCCAGCCAGCTCAGAGGTGTGTGTTTCTTCCTGTCTCTGCTGCTCAATTTCAATTGCCTGGCTGGGTGTGTTCCCTAAGGAGAGACTTTGCAGATATGTTGATGTCATGGCAGGCCACTGGGATTTTATTCACTGCTGAGACCTGTTCTTCCTTTTTCCAAACTGGAGGGTGCTGCTCCTTTAAGACCTTTCCTTACCATTTCCTCATTTTTCCTCCCCAGTCACAGCAAACCAACTCCAGAATAATGAAGCAAGGGTAAATTGAGAAAATATTTGAAACCTATTAAGTGTGGCAACAAGTTTATCGTGACTCTTAAGTTAATTATATCCTTTTTGACTTCCAGCCAGTCCCTTCTCTGAGCTTCCATGTAGACTTGGCCACCTCTCCAGCTTCAGCCTGGCAGCTTGCCTGCCAGCCTGTTCCTTCCCGCCCTTCTCCAGCCATATCTTCCTTGCTCCCTCCTGCACTTTAAGTCAGCACTCCATGATACTATTACTTGCTAAGTCTTCAATGTGGCAGGGGCTGTGGAGGGTATTAAGAATGGAGTGTGTGTGTATTTGTACACATGTGTGGGGTAGGTACATGATGCCCAGTGGGAGGCCACACATGTAAACACTGATTCTAACCACAGCTGTTTGTGTTTATGTTGACATGTAGTTTACAGTTTACAATGTGTTATACCCTGATCGTTTACTCTCATGAATACCTTACAGAGTAGATGGTATCAGTGCCATTTTCTGGATGAAGAAACGGAGGCTTAAATTTAAAAGGTGATATCACAGCTATTAGATGGAAGTACAAGGTGGGCTCCAAGGCCACGTTTTTGATTCTAAGTTGTGAGTGTGTGTGTTTCACCTCTACATTATACTGATTTTCAAATACTAATAAAATTGTACGTTTGTCTAACATTTTAGACTGCACAGAAGGAAGTGTATGCATATTGCCTCATTCAATCCTTAAGACATTGGGCTTTGTTGCCACCCCCATTCAGGATTTCTTTAGGAATCACTTCATCCTGACCCATGGGCAGGCTGGCTGTGGGAGCTGGCTGACCTCGGTCTCCCTGACCTCTCTTGGTTTGTTCAGAGTCAGGCCCCTGAGCCTGGAGGGCTTATGCAGTCCATTCCCAGGAATGTTGTATCTGGGAATGAAAGAGATCAGCATGTCAATGGTTGAGAGTGACCATTTTCTGTGTAGTCTACTGGGATCAGAGAAAAGCAGTGTACAGGAGAGACAGAATGTCCTGAATTCTGCAGGTCTCAGTCTTTGCTTATACTAGCTGGGGTTAGGATTTTATTACTTGCAACCAAAACAATCCTTAAAAATATAGATTTGAAATTGGAAGCAGAGGAAACTAAATACATGGTATAGGCATAAGGAATGAACTATAGACATCAGAGGACAGAGAAATTTTCTCTGTTGCATTGCAGGAGATCTCATGAGCTGTCAATAGTCTCTTTGCTAAGTACATGCGTGAATGTGCAGCCCTTTGAAGGGTAAAAAAGAATATAGGGAAACCATCTTTTAGGACATTTCTGAGAATAGCAGCTGCTTTCAATGTCCCTGCCACATTCCTGCAGCCCACCTCTGATTTCAGCTAAAGCTGTGTTGGACAGTTCCCTTACATAAATATAGCACCCTAACTCAAGGATCATCTGCCTTGCTTCTCAGTTTTTCTATATCAGTGCTTTCTTCAAAGCTTTGGGAACTCTCTCAGCCCATAAGCAAGCATAGCCCTAGAATTTGGAGTTGGAAGAGATATTAACTTCCAAGACTTCAGGGTAAGCTTAAGATGACTTACGCACATGGCTGATGAGTTGGTGATGGCTATTAGTGAAAGGCCTCCGATCCTCCTCATGTGGGTTCTCCACAGGGCTGATTGAGTGTACAGAGTGGGAATTCTTGGAGAGCAAGAGAAATCCACAATGCCTTTTCTAAATGAGTCTTAGAAATTACACCTTGTCACTTCTGCAATATCCTGTTGGTTACACAGGTCGGCCATGTTCAGGTTGGGATGGAACTACACAAGAACATGAATATCAAGAGACGAGGATCATTAGGCCACTTCAGAGGTTGGTTTCCATGGCACCCCTGCCAGTAGAGGATGCAAGCCAGTGGATAAATGCCTCAGCAACCTAACACCCAAGTACATTCTATATGCTTCATATTTCCTCAGAGGGGTCTCAGAGGGACTGAGTCATAGGTAGTCATAACAGTGATTATCTGTAGTGCACAACCTTTGATGGCTTTTCTTCCTTTTGAGCCTTCCATTCCTCATTTCCTTACTCCCCTGATTCCTGTAATCTCCTCCCAAATAAACTGTACTGAGTGCCTGTCTAATGTTTTGGGGGATCCAAACAAAAATGCAAGGTAGCAGCTAAAATAATTTTGAAATGGTGTAGAATAGATTATGCACGGCACAATTGGGGCATTGATTACTGATTATATAGAGGGATCTCACAGAGTTGAGAAAAGCTTCACAGAAGCAACAGGAGCTGAGAGACTGAGGGGTTGAGAAAGGCAGTGAGAAAAAAGGCAAGAGGAGAGCTTTGTAGCTTTCACCGTATTCAGAGAGGGAGTAAGGGCTGGTCATGGTAGGAGACAGAGGAGTGAGATATTGCTGGGTCAGTACATGGGACAGCCTACCAGGAGGGGGCTGGAACTGACTTTCTACTTGGAAGGTCTTCATGACAGGTGAAGTGAAAGAAGAGAAGGGCTTGTACCCTGTGAGATTGGCTGGAATGAAAGATGGAGTGAAGAGTAAGACCTTACAATGGTCTTACAGGACTCTGCAAGTCTTCCTTCCTAGGACCAAACATCTAGGATTGAGGAGCCAGGGCTGGGCTCTGATAGGACTGTGAGGAGGTTAGCAACTCTTATATTTATTCATAAATAATCATTAAGTACCTATTAAGTGACAGGCACTGTTGTAAGCATGGGGCACAGCAATGGACAAAATCATGAAACTCCGTGTCTTTAATGAATATGTTTTCTATAAAAATCTACCTTGGAGTCTCCATTTGAACCCTGAGGACAAGTGCTTCCTAGGAATGGATTCTGTACTTTTTCAGAGCTATTCCCCAGAATTAGTTACAGAAAGTTCTCCCTCATTTGTTCACTCCATTCATTCCAAGTTTTCCCACAAAACAACTATGTTTAATTTGGTGTTCATCTTTTCTGCTGTCGGGAACTTCCTACCTTCACCATTGCCCATTAGCATCTGCTTTTTTGCATAGATATCTCATTGTCAGAGACCTGTCAGGAGTGGCACATGTTAGGGAAGAGGAAGACAGTGGTTATGCATAAAGTAATCAAAAGCTTAGGATGGTGCCAGTGCTGACTATTGTGTGATTTGATGCAAATTCAAATCCAAACTCCTTAGTGGTATTCAAGGCCATGCAAAGGATACCTTCACCTTAGCCTCTTCTTCTATGCACTTCCCCTTGCCAATACTATCCCCTCATGGAACCACTTGAGATCATCTACACATGCCAAGGACTTCTAGGTCAATATGTACTTGCTCCTGTTTTTCCTGGAAAGCTCCTCTCTAAACAAGTTCTTATTCTAAGCCTCAGTTCAAATCCCACCCTTTCTTGGAAGCCAGCGTAGAATGAGCTGGTTCATGTTCCACACTGTGAAAGCTTTTGCTGGCAGCTCATATGTGCTCCCAAGCTTGTTTTATAGTTCCTTTTATACCTTTCTTTCTCATACAGGAGACTGTATGCTCTTCAAGGGCTCAGGTCTTGTTTTTATATTTTTAGGATTTAGCACAGTAGTCTGTAGAAGTGGAGGCTTGATGAAATCTTGTTAAATAAATGGATAGCAAGATGTGGCTGCTAAAGTTGATGGGCCTTACCTGGTCACAGACACTGAAGCTGGTCTGCTTCTCAGATAGTGGGTGCCTGCTAGCATGTCACGTCACCAAGTGACGGCCACATGCTGTGTGGTCCAGGGATGCAGGAATACCTGCACGTGGGTAGGAGCATACTGAATGTGTCTAATGTTGACATCCTCTTACTACATGCTCCCTCTGCTCCTTCTGTCAAATTCATGTTTGCATTCCCACAGGTCTGGAAAAAGTCCTGAATGCAAATTCAACCTGCTCTGGTGGTCGGTGTGTACATGTATTATTCTTTGTCATTTGAGTCCTTACACTTGGAAACATTTGCATTCACCTTGAAGAGGAGGCTAGAAATGTTCTCTGAAACTTCAGGGAGTCTAAATGTCACTTAATAGGTTAGAAAAATAATACTTGCAAAGAGCATTTATTTTAAAAGGCAGGGCTTTTTAAGATAATGGATATAGAGGCTTTGTGCCTTATCAAAAGCATAGGTGTTTTTATTAATGGAAAAAATGCTTATTAACTCTAATGACTTCTGTCATTCTTTGGTTTTCTCTTATTTTGAGAGCCACCCTAAAATCAGACAAGGCCTTAGAATTTCTGATCCCCCCCTTTAAAAAGACAGGTCATATACTTTGTGGCAGGCCAGGTGCAAAGGGTGATCCCACGTTTGTGGTTTCAGTTCCTCTCCGCAGGATCTGAGTGATAGGTGAGGAGGGAGAGAAAAGCAACATTTTTCCTCTTAAAAATCAACAGATACTCAAATCTAGCATTTTCTATCATCACAATTATTCTTTAATAGTAATAATTCTTTCATTTTACGTGGAGAAAACTAAAGCTTGGAGAAGTTAAGTGATCCATTCAATATCACACAATTTATAAATGGTGGAGATGAAACTGGTATTCAATGCCCCTTTTGAAAAGGCAGAAAGTGGCCTGTGATTCCCTGCCCATGCTCCCTTAACGGTCTACTTCTTACCTCTTGCCTTCTGGTAAACACTTATATTATACCCTTTATCTCAGTTAGTTGTCAGCTGTTGTCTCCTGAAGGAGACAGTGGCTCACAATAGTTTATGGTGTGGTACTTCCCAGAGAGCTTTAAAATTTTCCCAGGAATTAAAAAACCCATATCTTATTTTGGAAAGTTCTGGATTGGTGGCAGATCCACTGTGGCGTTGCCTTGGTGGCCAAAGTGTCCTCTTGGCACTGCTACGTCTACCACATAAGTAAGCATGTTATTTACCTAGGACTGATCGTTAGTGTCATTGGCACAGAGAAGACTTAAGGAAAAGATGCTGAGTGGGTGCCTGGGGAACAATTTCATGTTGTGTGGGCCTTGATGGGTCCTGGGGAGCAGGCCCCAGAGCCTCTGGGTTAGGTGGCCTATAGGTTCAGCTGACTGCAGAAGCACAGCATGGCTACTCAGATAGACTTTTCTGTCACCACTTGGATGAGGCCAAAGAAAAAAACAACCTGTTTTTTTATTAATGATGCTTTCTGCAGAGTTAGATTAAGCACTGATTAAAGGCAGCTGCTTCCAAAGTATAAATGTAAGTATCCTCTCAGTCACTTCTCCAGTTACAGGGTTTCCTACACGATTCTTTAAAATCACTTTGGCTGTCTTCCCGTTTGCCGTCCGCCACGCTCTCCACCCAGCTTCTAAGCTGCCCCTCCCAGAAGGGCTCCAGTCAGCTGCCAGGAGCAGGAGCTCGGACTCCGGTAAGAGACTGGCTCCATAGAGAACTTCTTGAGGTATCACTACAGCTGCTGTTAGGAGCTGCCTTACTGACCAGGAAGGTAAGTCCTCTGGGCTGGGGGCAGTCCTGCTTTGTTCTTTCAAGCCTGGGACCCACCCCTGTGGAACTTGTTTTGGTTTGTTTTTCATCATGCTGGAATACAGGCCTCTTATGATGATTTCCTGCTCATAGTAGAGGCAGAGACCAGGTAGGAAATACATGCATGGCTCAGGTGATGGGGTACCATGGGTGGCTCTCCCTACTTTTGAATAGGCTGAGAGGTCACGGGAACACAGGGACAGAAGATGGCTGGTTGGTTTCCTTGGTAGGTGCAACCTTGGACCTTGTGCCAGCAATTAAACTTTTCTAGAAATGATGTTCTCAAATCTTGTCTCCATCTGACATATAGTACAATTCTTTCAACATTGTCTGAAGCCAATTAACTTAATCAGAAATTGTTGAATGGTTTTTTACTGAAGATACAGCAAACTAATCTTGGGGCTGGCTTTGGATAGAGATCAATTGTGTTAAAATCTGATCATGTTCATTTGCTTTCATGAGATCTATGAAGGGGGAAGGGGATGTTATTTTTTGTAATCCATGTTAATGAATATGGCTTATGTGTCACCAAAGTTAAAAACTTGTTCAGATCACTACTCAAAGTGGACAGGAAGGCAATCCAAAGGCACAGATACCATTGGGCTGGCTAGCTTGGGTGGTTGGCAGAGATGTCATCATGGGGTCAGCAGAATGTTTGTGGGACTATTGTGTGGATAGGGAGGTGCCCGTGAGACTGAGTTCTGGGAGGCCTGTCACACACAGTGAGACTGCCATGACACAGCCCAGCCCAGGTGGAAGCTGTATGGCTTTCTCTTCCTTCTGCCATCTCTTTGGGGATGTCTTAGCTTTAAGTTTGGAGTGGTAGGCAAGTAAGTAGAATTGCAAGGTGGCTGAGAGGATGAGGCCTGGAACATGTTTGCTTCGGTTTGAGATTTTCGGGCACTTATGAGATCATAGGTAAGTTTTAATTTCTCTAAGTCCTCATGTCTTTTTTTTTTTTTTTTTTGTAAAATGGGGATGATAGAATAATGCCCACCTGTAGATTTCTTGGGAAATTATGAGAGATGATCCATTTAAAGCATTGGATACCTTGTGGAGCCCATAGCTCACAACTCTTATTACCCTCAGTGTGAATCTTTGGCATGCCAGGTTGTGTAGGCCAGAACCACAGTGAAGTGCTCGGGGGGAGCAGATGCAGGCCTTTTGTGACTTCCCTTACTGGTTAGGTCAAAGAAAAAACTAGAGAGAACCATTAGTCAAAGAAGATAGAAGGTTAAAATCTATGCCTTTTAAGAGAAGGTCACAAATAATTCTCACCTTAATTCCAGATGAACATTTCTTTCAGAAATTTTTTTAATCTCATGAATTGTTTCCAGGATTAAATAATATGACTTATGTTTACACACCCAAATTGTTACCTGGAGCAGGACTGTAGTTTTCAACATTACTTTTGAGATATGGATCTTCAGTTTTTTCCATCATTTATAACAAATTTTAATGTGTGCAGTTTCAGGGGTTGTCAGTTTTAGTTTGCATGATTTATTTTTATCAAGTCTCTTTTCCTCAAGAACCCAGGCAAAATATCCCCCAGGACCAAAGTGTCTAGTTTTTTTATTAAATGGTAACCATTGTGAGAATGTTTGTGATATAGGGTTAAGTGAAAAGGTCACCGTGTAAAAGTGCTGATATGTGATAATGACAACCATGGAAAATATATGCACAGAAAGAGTACTGACAAGAAATACACCAAAATGCTAAAGCTTGCGTGTGTTAGGTGGTTAAGGTTTATGTGTGATCATTTCCCTTTCTTGTTTTCTAAATTGTATTTAATGGATGACTCTATCAGCCAGGGCCACAGCAGGAAACAGATGGCACATTCAAATTGGTTTTGAGGATATTTTATTAAGGGGACTTTTTGCAAAGGCATGACTAGAGTTCACTAACAGAAATAGGTGATGGTACAGTTCTCAGGTTGGTGAGAGTGGGGTCCCATCACACCCCATATATGAAGGGGCAAGAGGAGGGAGGTGCGGCAGAAACAGGGAGGGAGCCATGTGGATGGGTCACCTCAGAGCAGCTGTGGCCATGGCCACCACTGGGGAGAGAACTCAGGAAGAAGTTTCTGACCTTGGTCTCCAACCATGGGCTGGTGCCTCCCACAGGCCAGCACCAACCAGAAGCCAGAGTACAAGGGATCCCCTTGAGAGGCTCCATGTGGGTCAGCTTTGTGGGCACTGAGCAGGGTGAACGAGGGTGGAGGGTGAGCTGGAAGGCACAGTGAGGCTGTATGACTTTTTTGATTATGGGAAAATTCATAAATAAGAGCCAAAAGCCCTTATGCCACCCTCAGTGCTTTCCCACTGCACTGTCTCCTCCCAGCTAAAGGACTTGGAGTCCTCATAACCACGCCCTCCTCAGGGGTCCCACAGTGCCCGATGCTTACTCCTGGTACAGCCATACACATTTGTTGTTTCAGCGTTGATTGTGGGTCCAAACACGTACACTACTTGGTTCTGGGGAATAGTTGCTACAAAGTCATTCTATCATAAAGCTTTTCTTTTTATTAGTTTTTAATTTTAATGATCATTCTATAGCTAAACCAGAATTAATTATACTTGTAGAATACAAATGCTATAAATATCATAAAATGTTATTGCAAACTGATTCCCCACAGACTGTGAGAACATGGAGGGCTGGGGGTGTGTTTTATATCCCTTTGCATTTCTTGCCCCAGCACATGAATGAATGAGTGGTGGGAGTTCAGACCTGAATCCTCCTAGGAAGCTTATAGGTTGGAAGTAAGGCCTGGAGCACCCTAATCTTAACTGTGAGTGAAGCCCTCAGGAGCTCAGGGTCTTTTCTCAGGGAAGTGCGGTCCTGGTCCTCTTTCCCAGATGAGTGTTCATTTTCTGTCCATTTAGTGGGGGTAGGTCTGGGAGGCTGCTGGGGGTGGCTGGTCCTCAGAGGAGTAGGGGTAGAGCCTTACCTGACCGGCAGCCCCTACCTCACTGCCTCTCACTCATGCAGGTCTTCCTTGTGGCTCTCCCAGGCTCTGTGACTTCACCATGCCAGTGACTCTTCCTTGTGGCTCTCTCAGGCTCTGTGACTTCTATGATTAGATAATGTGTCACTGCCCTCTGGGTACAGGGCTGCAAATGGAGATCATGCTTGCTTTCTTTATGAGTCAAGGGGATTTAGAGCCTGTCTTTGTGCTTGATAATTTTGTCTATTTTGAATCAGAAGATGTTTTGAGGCCCTAAAGGATTTTTACAATCCTTTTGTAAAACCTATAAAGGTAACATAAACACATAATTCAAATAGCTCTGTTGGGGGAAACGTTGGGAAGGATTTAACAGGAAAAATAAAATGTGCCCACCTTCATCTCTATGCCTAATCTCAGTTTTAACCATTCGGTTTTTAAGTCTTCTGGCCCTTATCTCTCTAACTTTATTTTGTTTTTAATTTTTAGAAAAGTTTTATTTTATTTTTAATTGACAAATAGCAAGTCTATGTATTTATAGCAGTCTCTCTAACCTTAAATTAGCTTTCACTGCTATTTCTTGAGTTATCGAGTAGAAATTGTTGAATGTCCCTTTGGATAATGAGAAATTTAACTTAATTCTGATAGTAACCCTTTGTCCTCCACACGTTTCTTCCAGTTTTTATCATCTATATTTTAAATTTGGTTTTGCACTTGGTTACTTATATATAATTTTCAGGGATAAACTTGTTCTCGTATTGCTTTATCCATCAAACTTTCATAAAATGTCTTGACTCTCCAAGTGTTTTAAGGTGAGGAAATTGGTGTCCCTGAGTATCCCTCCATTTTTCTCCTTAACTCTAGCTTGCAATAATATTTTATGATATTTATAGCATTTGCATTCTACAAATATAATTAATTCAGTTTTAGCCATACAATGATCATTAAAATAAAAACTAGTAAGTAGATGACCTTTATAATATAATAACTTTGTAGCAACTATTCTCCAGAACCAAGTACTATATGTGTTTGGACTCACAGTCAAGGAAGGGAGTCTGATGTGACAGACCTGCTACTGCACCTTGGCTAATGTTCTAAGTGTCAAGATCAAATTCATTCTTCTTTTCTTAGTCTTATATTCTATCAACTGCACAAATCATTTAGTTGGCTTCATATGTAAACCATAGCTTTTGAGGACTATTTTATTTGAATGGCATTTCTAATTATTATTATTATTATTTAAAAAAAACCAGTTTCTTAATAAAAAAAAGAAACAGTTTCTTAATCAGGTTAGTTATTACATAGAATTTTCTTTATACTTTAAAGATTTTTCCAGAATTCTCTGATTTCTAATTCTACTGAGACTAATTGTTTTTTACATTCAAGCACCCTGGAACTTCTTGGTGCACTCTCAAGTTAAGTATACTACATTTTGAAATTCTGTGCATCCTCCTTTTTTTTGAATTCTCTTTTCATTGTTTGGGAGCATATACTTAAGTAATTTGTTTTTGGTAAAGAATTTTTTAGCATCTGAAAATTTTTCCTTTATATTTGATTGCTAGTAGGGCTTGGGAAATAATTGCACCTAGCCAATTTAGTTTTTTTTTTTTTTTTCTTTTTTTTTTTGAGACAGAGTCTCATTATGTCTTGCTTGGTAGAGTGCTGTGGTGTCATAGCTCACAGCAACCTCAAACTCTTGGGCTTAAGTGATTCTCTTGCCTCAGCCTCCCAAGTAGCTGGGACTACAGGTGTCCTCAACAAAGCCCGGCTATTTTTTTTTTTTGAGGGACAGAGTCTCACTTGCCGTCGGTAGAGTGCTGTGGCATTACATCTTATAGTAACTTCTAGCTCTTGAGCTTAGGCAATTCTCTTGCCTCAGGCTACTGAGTAGCTGGGACTACAGGTGCCTGCCACAATGCCTGGCTATTTTTTTGTTGCAGTTGTCATTGTTGCTTACAGGCCCAGGCTGAGTTTGAACCTGCCAGCCTGGTTGCATGTGGTTGGCGCCATAACCACTGTGCAACAGGCGCTGAGACACCAATTTAGTTTTTTTTTTTTTTTTTTTTTTAGACAGAGCCTCAAAAAAACCTATACACACAGCTCACAGAAACCTCCAATTCCTGGGCTCAAGCGAATCTCTTGTCTCCGCCTCCCAAGTAGCTGGGACTGCAAGTGCCTGCCACAACGCCCGGCCATTTTTTGGTTGCAGCCGTCATTGTTGTTTGGTGGGTCTGTGCTGGATTCGAACCCGCCAGCTCAGGTGTACGTGGCTGGCACCTTAGCCCACTGAGCCACAGGTGCTGAGCCACCAATTTAGTTTTTTAATCAATTTTCTAGCAATGCAATCTATTTCCTATAAAGGAAATTTTCAAAATTAAGTATTTTCTGTGTAAATTTCATAATAAATATTTGAGTCATTTCAAGTTTTACCAATTATAGTATTAACCATGTTGATTTTCTATTAATTTATTATGTTTATTAATTTTGTGGATGAAGCCTCTAGTTCCACAGTCCAATTTTCCTGAGTTTACTATATATATGTATATATATATATATATTTTTATAATTTTATTGAATCATAATTCTGTACATTGGTGCAATCATAGGGCACGATTCATATACATTCAGAAATGTTTTCATCGTACTGTTACAGATAGCCTTCATGGCATTTTCTTGATCACTATAT
>CAUYON010151180.1:0-25518 GCA_963573935.1 Arctocebus calabarensis | reverse complement strand
ATAGGGGCTGGGGCGATCCACTCAGTTCCAGCCCTGTCCCTGATTGATGTAAAGTAGATGAAAAAGCTGATAGAACAGAAGAAGTTCGCAGAATTTCTGCCCTGTGGAAGAGACGCTGGGCTGCTAATAGTCCTGACTTAGTCTGTGAGCTTCAGCCCTTTGTCTCAGCTGTCATCCCCTGAGGGCCAGGTGTGGCCAAAATTTAGCAAAGCTTTGGTCCACTTTGGCCAGCCACCCCTCAGCCCACTCTCCTCTCACGGCTCCCGAGCTGGGAGAACAGCACAGACCAGCAGCAACCTGCACCCTGTACACACCCCTCGAGAAAGTGTTCAAGAATCTGGACTCTGTGAGGAACAGACCTCCAGACCTTAGGGTGAGAGTGGAGGGGAGTGCCAGGAGTTCCAACTTGCAGGTAGAGAATATATACAGTTTTATACAGCTTTATGCCTGGCAGGAGAGTTCCGCGGCACAGGGGAAGGAGGTCTGGTTTTTAGAGGGTCTCTCCCGTGGGGTAGAGTGGGAGGACGTCCGAACTCTGCTCACTTGTTTGTATGGAGGTATGGCATATACTGCAAGCTGTTCTCTTGGGGGAGGGGACTCCCGTCTGCTTGGTGATATGCTCTGTACCTTTTATTTGTATCCTTGGGGTTGCAGGTCGCTCCAGCAGGGTTGATTTGTGTTCCTCGACCTTGTCTCTTGGCTCAGCTCCAAACCATTGGCTTTCTCACTAAATTTCTGTCCTTTAAGTCTTCTTCTAGACGGGAGCATCTGCAGAAAGCTGGCTACAGACTGCCATCTTGGCTCCTCCCCCTTTTCTTACACTTTTATTACTATTTTTGAGAGAAGGAATTTCTCTTCTAGCACTGGTACTCTTATTTGTTAAACAGTATTTTCAACTGTTGATGTAGAAAATATGTACTAATATGCATAAAATTCAACCAACCAAACAACCCCCCCCAAATTAAATACTATAGCTATGTTTACATGTAATTACTATTGTAAAGAGGCTGAGGCTGTTAAATATCTGAGAAAGAATTTTAAGATAATCCATGCAATTGAAAATAGGTTTCAACCAAGTTTGTTGCAGTAAATTTTATCAAATCTACTTCAGTATTCTTTAGTTGGATTCTGAGAATTTTTGTTCCTATGAGTTATTTTAATCCTACATTCTATAATTTACCTAACATTTATTTATAGATCTATATATTTTATACATGTTTCCAATAGCCTGAGAATACTGAATGGATAGGGTGATGATAAAGGGAAGGTGTGGAAAAGAAACAAAAGAAGATCCCTTATTTGGGAGGGTAGGATAAGATGGCTGTCTCCAAAGGACATTGGTTGTTAGATCATCTCAAAAAGAAGGAAAAGTTTTAGATTAAAACAAAACAAAACACCATAGCTCAGGTATAATTTAGAGGGAAATTCCAGAGATTTCATAGGAAGAAGTTGTAGAATAGAACATAGAGAAAGATTTTAGCAGAGGTCAATCCCTGAGAAACTTGGGGAGTCATGTGGAAAGAGTAGGTGGCTGTTTTCTTTTTCCTTCCCTTACATCTCTGGTCGTTATCAGACTTCTGAATTGCTAGAGAACTTCTATATTGTCATGAACCCAAAAGCTTCTGCCACCAGACAGCTGGAAACTTCCTGAAAACAAAGTAGCAGGCTTCCAGCCCCTTTGGGGTTGCTTCTAGTAACTACAGACATGAGCTGTGATAGCAAGCACCATGTTCCTTCTCTATTCATTGTATGCATGCCTTTGTTTTCCCCAGGGAACTTCAGTCCCTAAGTTTTCTTGTCACTGGTCTCCAAACAAAAATTTCTCAGCTCCTGCCCAGACTGCAGTGGTCAGGGGAGTGGTTATGATGGGAACTGTATGAAACCTTGGGCATTCCAGGTGAGCTACTTCTCAAGAGAGGGACAAAGAGGATGAGAGTGTTAGCTATCCTTTGATCAGTCTCCCCCCAACCCCACACTGTTGCTGAGTGGCACAGGTTCCCAAAGGGATGATTGAGCCAGGGCTGTAAGGTGGGGCTGCTTCCCCTCTGTTGATATATCCATCATATCAAGTCTTCCACAGAGAATGAGGCCTACCTTACCTCTTAAAGAAGGGCAGTGGACCAAGGGGTGCTCAGATTCTAAGTTCCTGGACCACTAGCCCTCACTGTGTCTGCTGCCTGGCTACTTTAGCAAAGCAGAGAATACTTGGAAGAAAAGAGACATTTGGCCTTCTTGAACACTCCATTGGCAATGCAGAACCAGTGTGCTTTTCCCTGGCATAGTCAGAGATTGAAATTGGGAGACAAGCAAGCAAGCCCACAGACCAAGTTCTACACACGGAGGCCTCAATTCTGTTACTCAGAGGCATCAAGGAGAGATTTGTGAACTAATCCTGGGAAGCAACGCAGCCTGCATGGGCATTACTGAAAGAGAGTGCAGTG
Organism: Arctocebus calabarensis; assembly: GCA_963573935.1. Taxonomy (NCBI): domain Eukaryota; kingdom Metazoa; phylum Chordata; class Mammalia; order Primates; family Lorisidae; genus Arctocebus; species Arctocebus calabarensis. The sequence continues at coordinate 23,077 of CAUYON010151180.1, read as the reverse complement.
TAGTCTGAGCTGCAGTGCACTTGCAGAGCATCCTTTCTCCCTGCTTTTTGATCTAGGGTGGGATCCTGGGCTGGGAAGTTCCCAGACTACTGTACCATTGCTGATGAGCTCAACTGGTTTGGGTTTCTGCTTATGGTCAGACACCAGAAAGATATCTATGGAGCAGAAAAGAGATAGAACAATAAAGCCCAATCTTGACAGCCATACTATCAATCCCAGATGGCCCTTCCCTATCAAGAAGTCTTTCTGGCTTAGTAGGGTCACTTCAGCCACTCTCTGGAGGCTTTTCCCAGAAACCTTGAAACTGCCCCTTGACCTCTGCTAGGACAGCTCTGTGCTCACCTTTGTGAAGGCTGAACACAGGCTTGTCTAATCCAACTCCACTCAGGCTGACTTCTCTACCCATCTCTCTTGTGATGAAGAATAAGGAGTCCTCTGGGAGTTCCAGGGGCCCTCCAACCATCTGGGACATCTGAGTGCTTCTCTAGATTGACTAGAGTTGGTCACAGGTACAAAAATATGGCACTGCAACTAGCTATTTCCTGCAGGTGTCACCTCCTGCACCTATTGGCACTTGTATAGTCTATTACAGAATTTACTGATGCAATCATACAGAGCATGGCTGACTCTTATCTACTGTCTCAGAGGTTAAACTGGGAATTACAATATAATTCACACTGTTAAAAGGAACACAGGTGAAAGAGAAAATAATTCAAAGATCTACATCTTCCTATGTAAACAAGAGACAGGAAAGCTACCCATGCATGTACCATACCACTGCTATAGCCTGTGAATAACTAGCAACTAAGAAAGCCAACAAACTAAGGCTGTCTATAACCAAGGTATCCATCCACAACTTAGACATACATGAGAATACCAACAAACAAAGCCAAAGTTTCTACCCAACATATGCTACAAACACAACCATTAGAGTGAGAGAGAGAAAAAGTCCCATCTAAACAAAAGAAAATTCAATACTAAGAAACAATAGCTGCTCCAAATGAGGAGGAATCAATAGACAAACTCTGGAAGTATAAAAAATAAGAGGGAAAGGACACCCACAAAGGAACATACTGGCTCTCTAGCAATGGCTCTCAACCAAAATAATAAATACTAAAATAATAAAGAATTCCAAATATAAATTATAAGAAGATGAAAGAAATTGAAGAGAAGATACGAAACCAACCCAAAGAAATCAGAAATTCAATTCAGGAAATGTATGAAAAATTTATTAAAGACATAGCTATGTTAAAAAAAAAGGGAAGAACTTCTGACAATGAAAAATTATTTTAGAAAATTACACTACACATTGGAAAATTTTAAGAATAGAGTTAGTCATACTGAAGAAAGAATTTCAGAGCTTGAAGATAACTCTTCTACTTAATTCAGTCAGCTAATAAGGAACAAAAAACAAAGAAGGATCAACAAAGTCTATGAAAATTTTGGAATATGTAAAATAGCCAAATATAAGAATTATGGGTATCTCTGAGAGTGAAGAAGAAAAAGCACAAAACCTGGAAAACCTATTTGAGGAAATAATTAATAAAAACTTTCCTGGTCATGCTAGAGATTTAGACTTCCGGATACAAGAAGCTCAATAAACACCTAGGAGATTTGTTGCACAAAAGAAATCACCAAGACATAGTCATCAGACAGGCCAATATCAACAAAAAAGAGGACTCTATGGAAAACCCATCAAACTTGTCAGAGAAACCTTAAAAGCCAAAAAGAGATAGGGTCCTACTCTTATGACCTTAAGCAGAATAACTCCCAGCCAAGAATTTTGTTTCCCACTAAACTAAATTTCACAAATGAAGAAATAAAATCGTTCCTAAATAAACACTTAGGGAATTTGTTACCACTAGATCTGCCCGGCAGGAAATGATCAAAAATGCATTATATTTTTTTGTGACTGTAATTACCTTTGGGGTCTAGTGATATATTCTTTGCCTGGGCTGATATCTAGGAGGATTTTTCTTACATTTTCTTCTAGAATTTTTATGGTATGGTGCCTTCCATTTAAGTCTTTTGTCTGCCTTGAATTAGTTTTTGTAGTGAAGAGAGATAGGGGTCCTGTTTTATTCTTTTGTATGTGGCCACCCAGTGGATTAATGCCTTTTGCAACAATTTGTATGGAACTGAAGATCATTATTCTAAGGGCATTATCTCAAGAATGGTAAAACAAACACAACATATACTCTTTATTAAATTGGAATTAACCCATGAGCACACATGTGCACAGAAGGAATTAAACTCATTGGAAATAAAGCAGGGGTGAGAGATGAGAACAGGAGGGTCAAAAACATACCTACTGGGTACCATGAATGCTATTTGTGTAATGGGCACACTTATAGCTCTAACTCAAGCATTACAAAAGCTATCTATTAATAAAAACATTTGTACCCCCTTAATATTTTAAAACTTTTAAAAAGTGCATTATACTTGCAAAGTATATTAGATACCAACCATTATAAAAACACCCAAAAAGTTATAGCTCACAGATCTTAACAACAGCACAAGACAGAAAACAAAATAATAAGGTCTCATTTATCTAACATGTTGAACAGAGTAACATACCACATATAAATATTAACAGTCAACATGTACAGTCTGAATGTACCACTTAAAATGCATAGACTGGCTGAATTGTTGAAAAAAACACAATGCAAGTATCTTCTGTCTTTAGGAAACACATTTCACTAACAAAGACACACACAGACTTGACACACACAGACTCAAGGTGAAAGGATGGAAAAAAATATTTCATGCAAATGGGAACCAAACTCAAGCAGGTATAGCCATTCACATATCAGATAAAATAGACTTTAAGAAAATGTCAAAAAAATAAAAGACACTGATGGTCATTACACAATGGTAAAGAGAGTAATTAAATAAGAAAACATAAGAATGCTCAATATATTTGCTTCTGATACAGGTTCTCCTAGTTTCAGAAAACAAATTCTTCTAGATCTAAGCAAAGAAATAACCAGTAATATCTTAATAATTGGGACTTCAACACTCTACTGACAGAAATAGATTATTGAAGCAGAAAATTAATAGAGGATTCCTGGAATTAAAATAGACTTTATAACAAATGACCTAAAAGACATTTACAGGATATTCTACCCCCCCAAATTGTTGAATATACATTTTTCTTATCAATATATGGGACATTATCCAAGACTGATCATATTTTAGGCCACAAAAAAGTCACAGAAAATTAAAAAAAAATCACATCATACCAAGTGTCTTTTCTGACCAGGGTGGAATTAAAGTAGAAATCAATTTCAAGAAATCTATAAAAAGTCATAGAAGTTAAACAGGCTTCTACTGAATTATCCTTGGAACAATGATGAAATTAAGACAGAAATTAACAGATTCCTCAAATTGAATGACAAAGGGAATACATGCTTTCAAAATCTATGAGATACAGAAAAAAGCAGCTGTAAGGAAAAGTTCAGAGCCTTAAATACTTAGATCAAAAAGAAAGAAAGATCACAAAGTACCAACCTAATGTCACATCTCTAGGAACAATAAAAAGAAGAACAAACCAAACCCCAATTTGGCAAAAGAAAAGTAATAACAAAGCTCAGAGCAACTAAATGGAATGGAAAAAAAAGAAAATACAAAGGATCAATGAAGCAAAAAATTGGTTGATTCTTTGGAAAGAAAAACAAAATTGATAGTCCAGCAGCCAGATTAACCAGAAATAGAAGAGAAATGACTTAATAGCCTTAATTAGAAATTAAAAAAGAGACATTACAACTGATGCTGCAGAAATATTGGCTGGGTGCTCATAGCTCAGGGGTAAGGATGCAGACCACATGCTCTGTGGTTAGTGGGTTTGAACCCAATCCAGGCATAATAACCAAAAAAAAAAAAAAAAAAAAAAAAAAAAAAAAGCTGTGTGTTAGACCTCTGTAGTCCCCAGCTACTTAAGAGGCTGAGACAAGACAATCACTTAAGCCCAGGAGTTTGAGGTTGCTGTAAGCTATGATGCCAGGGTACTCTACCCAGGGCAACAAGTGAGACTCTGTCTCAAAAAAAAAAACAACCAAATATCATCTATGTATACTATGAGAACATCTGTGTAAATAACCAATAAAACATAGAGGAAATGGATAAATTCTTAGAAACAACCTTCCAAATCCTGAAGAGATAGAAATCCTGAAGAGACCAATAACGAGCAATGAAATTGAAGAACTCTTTCAACAACTACAAAGCCTTGGACCATAAGGATTCACTGTCATATTCTACCCCACTTATAAGGAAGTACTGGCAGCTATGCTACAAAAACTATTGAGAAGGAGGGAATCCTCTACAACTCATCCTGTGGAGCCAGTATTATCCTGATACCAAAGCTAGGAAATGACACAACAAAAACAACAATAACAGCAATGATAATGAACTATTGATATCCCTTATGAACACAGAAAAATCCTCACCAAAATGCTAGCAAACTAAATTCAACAGCACATTAAAAAAGATAATCCACCATCATTGAGTGTGTTTCATCCCAGGGATGCAAAGATAGTTTAACATATGCAAATTAACATATGTGATTTGCCACATAACTAGAAGCAATAAAAAGAAAAGATTACATGATCACCTCAACAGACTCAAAACATTCAACACCCTTTCATGATTAAAAACCCTTACAAACTAGAGTAGAAGAAATATACTTATAAAAGCAATCTATGACAAACTCACTGCTAACATCATACTCAATAGGGAAAAGCTTAAAGCATTCCTTCTAAGAATTGGAACAGGACAAAGATCCCACTACGTCCACTTCTATTCAATGTAGTATTAGAAGTCCTAGCCAGAGCAATTGGGCAATAAAGGAAATAAAGAGCGTCTAAATTAGTAAAGAGGAGATCAAACTATCCCTGTTTGCTGATGCTATGATCTTGTATCTAGAAAATCCTAATGCCACCACCAAACTACATCCATACACAATGGTGAAATTAGTCAATAAATGTTGTATGTGTTCTGATTGCTCTATCTAACAGACATCACCCCATCTTTCTTCCACTCCTCAGGCCTCCCTATGGAAATTAGGCCAATTACTAACCCTATAGCACCCTCTAAGTCAGGGGTCCTCAAACTACGGCCCGCGGGCCACATGCTTTGATGTGAATTGTATTTGTTCCCATTTTGTTTTTTACTTCAAAATAAGATATGTACAGTGTCCATAGGAATTTGTCCATAGTTTTTTTTTTTTAAACTATAGTCCGGCCCTCCAACGGTCTGAGGGACAGTGAATTGGCCCCCTGTTTAAAAAGTTTGAGGACACCTGCATAAGTGTTCCAGTGAAAGAAGGGTCACATATCTTATACTTTCAGTGAAGAGCAAGAAATGATTAACCTAACAAGGAAGGCATGTTGAAAGCCCTAGTTGTGATTAAAAAAGGGATGTTAATGAAGGAAATTAAATTAACTTATTGCTGATATGAAGAAAGTATTAGTCTGGATAGAAGATCAAACCAGTCAAAACACTTTGTTATGCAAAAGCCAAATCCAGAGCAAGGCTCTTACTCTTTCAATTCAATGAAGGCTAAGAGAAGTGAGTAAGTTGCAGAAGAAAAATTTGAAGCTAGCACAAGTTGAATTACGTGGTTTGGAAAAAGAAGCTGTCTTCATAACTTAAAAGTAAGTGCAAGTTGAAGTAGCAAGCACTGATGTAGAAGCTACAGCAAGAAGATCTAGCTAAGATCATTGATGAAAGTGTCTACACCAAACAACAGATTTTAAATGTCAATGAAGTAGCTTTGTATTTAAAATAGATGCCATTTTGGACATCTGTTGCCAGGGAGGAGAAGTTGACACTTAGCTTCAAAGTTTCAAAAGACAGACTGACTCTCTTGTTAGGGGTTAATGCAGCTGGTGACTTTAAATTAAACCCAATGCTCATTTACCATTCCTAAAATCCTAGACTCTTTCAAAGTTATGTTTGTTCATTTGTTTGTTTATATTTGGGTTTGGTTTGGTTTCTGCTTCTGGGAACCCATTCTGCTCATTATAAATTTGAATGTTTATACATTCAAAAACTAAAATTCTAAAATTTCCCATCCATTCCATTATCTAAAAAGGAAATTCTAAAAACTCCCCATTCATTCCATTATCTTGTGGGATATATTTTTCTTCCCCATGTCCTTTATTTTCTTTCTGGAATATCTCATTGTCTTTCTTCACTCTATCTTCTTTATCTCTTAACATTTTTCATAAATAAAAAAAATTATATCTCGGGCAGCGCCTGTGGCTCAGTGGGTAAGGCGCCAGCCCCATGTACCGAGGGTGGTGGGTTCAAACCGGGCCCTGGTCAAATTGCAACAAAAAATAGCTGGGCATTCTGGTGGGCACTGTGGTCCCAACTACTTGGGAGGCTGAGGCAAGAGAATCACCTAAGGCAAGAGTTGGAGGTTGCTGTGAGCTGTGTGATGCCACAGCACTCTACTGAGAGCAGTATAGTGAAACTCTGTCTCTACAAAAATAAAATAAATAAATAAATAAATTATATCTCTCTGTACTATATTCTGAAAGGTTTATTCATTCTCATCTTCCTGGGCTCTGATTCCCATTTTCATTGATATTAAGATACATTTACCTGATCAATTGAAAATTTTTATCAATATATTTTTAATATCTTGAAGTTCAAGTTAGTTCTTTTTCCAAAAACACTTGCAATTTTTCAAGTGCATATGGTATTTAGTCAAGCTCTGCTGACCTGACAGGAGGCAGAGCTCAGGCAGTGATGCTGGTGACTAGGGAGCAGCTACAAATACAGATGAAGCTTCACTTGCTCACCTGATGCTCAACTCCAGCTATGCAGCTAAGTTCCTAAAAGGCCGAGGCTAGTACTGCTCTGAGGCCTGGGAGTGGAGGACCACAGAGATAAAGAACACACACAATCTGTACCTGGTTTAGCACTTCGTGTGTAGATATCTTTCCCTGTTTCAAGTTTAATGTATGCTTTTTTGCTATGTTTAAGTGTATGTATTCAGGAAGAAGCATCAGAATCCTCCTTCTGCCATGGGAGAGGGTGTGCAAAAGCTAGTTGCCATTTATGGGCTGCCAGGGGAGCCATTAGGCATGAGGGACTCACACATACTATTGGAGCAGATCTTGCTGTGTCTTTTCTCTACGTGAGTAAAACTTATTCCATCCGTTATTTAACTGTGTTGTGTTTCCTTGGTGACTCCATTTCCAAGATACAGTGGAAAGAAGTGTTTGGACTATTTCTGGTAGCTGAAAATGTGATGATCTTTGCTATCTCCCCTATAGTTGGAGTATCTCCCAAATCCAGTGCTGATAACTGGTGTATGATGTTCTACTCTACAAGTAGAGATAAAATATATAACTTGAAAACATGAAGTAGAAAAAATTGAATGAATAAAATTGGATGAAACTTACAGACGTAATGAAAGGACAAAGGCAAAACTTTAATAGCAGAACAAAATAGGCAGTCAAAGGAAATCCAAAAAGATGTAAGTATAAACAATTAAACATGCCTATAAGCAGAGATGATTCGGTTGGGTTAAAATGAATTATAAATTCTTTGACTTGTAAAACCCGGGCAGTTCAGTTAATGAGGCTGCTTATAACTTAAAAAATAAAAATAAAACAATCCCCAAATCATGGCTCCTGTTTTAAGATAAATATCATTTTACCAAGAACAGTAATTTCCTCTCCTCCCTGTCAATTTACAAATTAAAAGTAAAGATACATATCTTATAAATAATGTGATTATCTACAGAGAAAATCACAAAGGATTTATAGACTAATTATTATAAACATTAAGTGTTTAGGAAGTGACTCAGTATAAGATCAGTATTCAGATATCAGTTTGTATTGCCATACATCTCATCTTAGGCCATTTGGTGTTGCTATATCCAAATACCTGAGACTGGGTAGTTTATAAAGAAAAGAGGTTTATTTAGTTCACGGTTCTGATGGCTGGAAATTCCAAATTAGGCATCAGCATCCGGTGAGGTGCTCAAACAGCTTCCACTCACAGTGGCAGGAAGCAGGAGGAAGCCAGGAGATAGAGTAAGCAGGGACAGGACTACTTTCAAGGAGTCAATGCACTTTATTTCAGGTTTTAGCTCGGGATGTTCTGTGCCATACATAGCAGGCCAGTGCATTTTTCTTTTTCAGAAAAAGAAAAAATAATGGAGGACTCAATGGAGGGTTACTTCCATATAGTATTAGTGAAGATAATGATACAGGGCAGGTGACACTGCAGCCAGCTCTGTCGAGCTGAGGTGGGGACCTGCTGCCTCTGCCCTGGCAGTGTTGGTGCAGGGGCTGCCTGTAGAGGAACCAGCTGGCTAGGGGGTGAGGGAGGGAGCAACAGGCCAGGCAACTGTTGGGAGACATCAGCGCCTTAAGGTCTCCTTCCCCTTGCACTTAAGGGCTGAACAGGGAACCCCTCATTTCCTACACCCAGGTCAATTTCATGTAAGTTTCCTAGGCCTGGTCAATTTCATGGCCTGGCCAATTTCAGGAATGGACTGTATCTGTTCCTTAATGCATTCATTTGCCTTCCCCCAGCAGAAGGGTCTGTATCCATTCATTTGTTACCAAGTCCTGGCCTGCTATAACTACAAAGGACCCATGTTACTATATATATATATCCTTAGACAAAGAACCCAGGCAAAGAGAGAGAGAGAGAGAGTGCTTTCTTCCCACTTGAGTTTTTCTCTCTGCTAGGAGGTTTGAATGTTTTTTCTATATTATTCTTTTCTATAAAATAAATCCTATCTTACCACTGATCTGTGGTTTGTGGATTCATTCTTCCAATCACTGAGACCAAGGACCTACTGAAGATGAAATTCCACTATCAATCAGGTACTTTTTGAAAAGTGAATCTGGTACAACAAATATCTTATTAAAGAATTCCAAAGGAAAATACAGTATTTTCTTATTATTCACTCTGTTAAAATAAGTATAGAAAGATAAAGTTGAACGAATCAAAATGATGTCTCTTAATCTCAAACCAGCTTATTAATAAAACTTCTTTCTTGAGTAATAGAGTAAAATCCCCAATCTATTTGGAATGTATAATTATATTGTAATATGTTGTTAGTAACGTAAATGAGGTAGCTAAAAAAAAGTAAATGATTTAAGAGCATTTGATAAAATTCAGATGCACACAGATATCATTACCATGGATCTAGTGACCGCCAAAGAAATAAATTCAAGCAGGAAAAGAAACTTTCCTATTCCTAAAAAAGGAATCTGTGCCAATTATCTCAGGTATAGACAGATATTTGTATCAATTATCCCACACAAGATGTCCAGGTGTCTGGACTATGAAACAGTTTTGATTTAAAATTATTATTTAAAAAATTGTCACAATCAAGGTAATTAAATCTCAAGCTAAATATAATCTTCCAACCAAACAACTCTTCCAAGACCATTCAGCAGAATTAAGATTTCAAATTTACTACAAATCCCAGAAGTTTATATCCTCCAAATAAATGCATTCCACTCAAAAGTAAACAAAATAGCTTTTCAACATAAGTCCTTTGAGTTTCAAAAAATCTTACCAAAGCCAAGTGAGTACTTCATCGTGCAAATCAACTGCTTCCAAGAGGCCAGTAAGCAACATGCATGGATGACAGCAAGAAAAGCAGAGATTGTTTTCATCTTCTCAGCAACAGATTGTTCTTTCCACAGATTAAACTCCTCCCCATCTATCCGTCTTAAAAAGGGAAATTTTAAAGACTTTCATAAAGATCTTTCAAATGTAGCAGATTTAAACTAAATTCCATTTTTTGTGTGTGTGACCTCTGAGTTAGCATTAATAAAACACATTTGTGGAAGAGTGGATATAAGCCCAGAATGGTGTTTCTGAATATAGTGACCACTAATTATTGATTCTATCATTATGAACAAACTTGGAGACTTAGAAACGAATGAGTGTGGAGGGTTATGTTCATCAATGTGGCCAAAGTCTGCCACTGCTGAGTGTTTTGCTAATATATCTAGTTATTGAAAAATATTACTAGATTTGGATTGTTCAGATTCCCGCATGGAGGAAAGAGAGGGCTGTCTGGTTTTGGAACTGAGACTGATTCTCAAGATAGCTAACAGTGCTGATGGAGCCCCTGTGCCTTTTGGGGGCCCTAGGGGAGGGGAAGTCTCATTTAGAAGCTCATCATGGGTAAAGTACTATGGGAGCATGAAAAATGGGGACCAAGATAGTGTAGAAGAAATAGATGGATATATTTTCCTTGTTTAGGGTATGATAGCCCTCAAAGAGTTTTAGGAAAAAGAAATAAGAGAATGTAAATAATTTAATATGTTTACTATAGGTTTGGGTTAAGTTTAATTTCTTAGAGAAGTAAGTAAATATGATTTCTTAGAGAAGTTTCTTAGAGTTTAATTTCTTAGAGAAGTAAGCAAATATGATTTTTGAGTTGTTTCTAAATTTCTACATTCTGAATAGAGTCAGCGTGAAATTTTCTTGAACGTGACCCTACTCCAGACTTCAGGTGGGAGGGTTTCAGAGCGCATAAGGAATTTGCTCTCTGTGTAATGATGATCAACCTAGCAGGTCTATATAGTGTTGTGAGGTCCCTAGACAAGGCATGTTCAGGACCTGGCTTGACCACGAGCAAGTGGCACTCCAGTCATCATTCAGCTATTGCAAAAGTCTGATTTGGAGATTATTTGTAAACATTATACCTCATAAAATGAGGAAATTCCTCATAGAGGCTTTGAGAAATCTAACAAAGTGGTTATTACTCTAAGCTTCTTAGTCTGGAAAAGTGATTGAGAACAAAAAAACCTTATACTTTAAGTCAGAGACCCATTACCTTCACATGAGAGAAGTCATGACACTGAGTATCAATCTATAAAATCTGGGTATACCATTTGGTTCAGGAGTTTCCCTAGAAAGACGGAGTTAGGATCTTTATTGAAGTAAGTTTGGCAAAGCCAGAAATGAACCTTTGTCTATACTTTAATTCTTTACTCATAATATATACATAGTCTTCTTTCCCTCTGATTACACTGTTATAATTGTTTGTCCTTCACTCTCCCAAGGTTTAGAAGATTTCTAACTAAATCCATTTGCTCTGAAAAAAAAAAATTGGCTTGAGGCAGTAGGCACTCACTATAACAAAAGTTATAGTTATGATCTGACAATCTATATTTTGTATCTATCTTTAACTAATGATTTGTAAAATGTTATAAAAATGTCCTTTAAATATTCAGAAAAATACAACTTTTTAAAGCATAGATTTTATGACAATACAGTTCTTAGTATATACTACAGGGCTATATTGGCCAAATTAAACAAAACATCTCCTTCTTTTACCATATTGTGCATTAAAGAGCTTATTGTCATTTCCATTTGTATCCCCCTTAAACACTATGTTATACCAGAAACAAAATTGTGAGTATCTAGAGAGCCATTCTGGACCAGGAATTACAGTGGATGAAGATGAAGTCAGCATTGGCTTTTAAAATAGCAGATACAATTGTGAAGTTGACCATGTCCAATATAATAGTCTCTGGATTCAGAGTAGCTTTTCCTATTTGAGAATAAGGTAAAGGAAAATAAACTGCATGTAAGTGTTCTGTAGAAAGATTTACACTTCAAATACCAACTTCTGCCCAGGTGGAAGCCAACTTTTTGAAAACAACGTTTCCATGTTTTTGGTTGGAAAATGCACTTTGAAATGAAAATTTATCTTACCAATTGACTTAGCATACAAATTTTTCCCAGTAGATCTGGGTACAAGAAAACATTTATTTAAATTTTCATGGGAATGGAATATGAGAATTATGGAAGGCAGATATATTTACAGTTTACAGAGTCATCAGAATTCTTTTTCATGCTTGCATTGTTGGGCCGGAGGCCAGATCTTTGATTTCTAACTCAATCCATTTGCCTCTGTAAACCTATGAGTCTTTTGTATTTGGTGATTAGAATAGCTAAGAATTCTTTTAAATTATTTATTCATTTTCCTTCTAAAAGATAAATTTCCCATTTTATAAGTTTTTGCAAAAATACATATTTTTGTTTTGCTTTTATTTACTGAAGATAGACTTAATGGAAAAGAACAAAGCAAAGGTGACTTTTCCCCTAGGTGAACATTTTTTTGATAAAACTAATCTATCAGTTTTTGAGTAAGAATAGTTTCAAGAACATTTCTGAATTTGACTTTTTGATTTTGTTTTGAAGATTATCATTTCCTGGAGTAAATTCTGCAATTGGTCAAGGGATGAGAATTAAATGAGAAAAACAAGAGATGATTATCTATGATGGAATGCAACTTCTATCTTCTGACTTTTAAAATATAAATTGATGCCTCATTAACAGTTCAAAATATTAAAAATTGCTCCTTATTGCTTCTTACTTTTTTTTCTAAGACTTTCATAAATATGGAAAAAATGTTATAGTCCTCTCCTGGGGCTTTGAAATTAGGATTTGGTAATTAGTAGTTAAAAAACAGATAAAATTAGACATTACCAATATTTTGTCTGCTAAAGAAAAAGTGAATCTAGCCTAAAGCATCACACAAATAGACACTCAATTAGATGGTAACAAGGCAAATGAATGGCACAAATACAATGCTAGATTATCTTAGTGAATTTTTGATGTTTTAGGTTTGCCCTGGTTTAATAGTTTTGGAAACTTCAGTTTTAGTTCTGCTCTAATCTAATTCAAAAAGACTTTTGGAAAAATAATACATAAAAACAAACAATCTAAATAAAAAACAAACAATCTAATAAATACATTTCATTCTCTTCTACTAAAAGAATATTTGACAATTTTTTCTTTTCCTACTTTTACTCCTCTTTTCCCAGCTTAAGTGATGTATCCCAACTTTTTTGCTGATACTTCTCTAACTAACAAATTTAAACATTAATTTCAATAAACTGCCTCCTTGAGGAAAAATATTCAATGAATGTATTGAACTCAGAATAAAATAGAAACTTAGTAGCTTTCAAAGTGAAGTTTTCTAAAATCTGACTTCAGTTTTCCATTAAGTTATTCTTTAGTAAATAAAAGCAGAGATATATTTTTCTTTGAGATATATTGCACAGCATAGTGAATACAGTAAATGTTAATGTATTGCACATTTTAAAATTGCTGGGAGTTTCAAATGTTCTCACTATAAAAAATAAGTATTTGAGGTGATGCATATGTTAATTAGATCAATTTAATTATTTCACATATTTATAAATCATGGCATCACAGTGCACCCCGTAAGTAGGCACAATAATTTGTTAGTTTACAATTCAAAATAAAAATTTACAAAACCATTTAAAGATGTAGAACATTTTTATCAGCCTAGAAATTTTCCTCAGGACCTTTTCCAGCCTATTTTCTTCTCTCTACCCAAGGTAATGGTGCTTTGATTTCTATCACCATAGATTAGATTTTCTGTTTCTTGAACTAAATGTCGATCAAATAAAAATTTTGTACTCTTTTCTATCTGACTTCTCTTCATTGACAAGTGTTTTGGAGGATTATCCATGTTGTATATATATGTTAGTTGTTTCTTTTTAATCATTTATTTCATTGTTTGTTTCCTTCCCAGTTGATAGACATTTGCATTTTCTAAGTTTTGGATTATAACAGATCTACTATATAAGCTGAATTTCCCAATGTTTTTTGAGGGATGACTGTTTTTACTTGTTTTGGGTACAGATTGCGTTATCTCTTATCCAAAATGCTTGGGACAAGTGTTTCAGATTTTGCAATATTTGCATTATTCTTAATCAGTTGAGTGCATTTAATTTAAACATATGGAATCTGAAGTGCTTTAGTGAGCATTTTTTTTTTTGAATGTCATGTCAACACTCAAAAAAACTTTTGGATTTTGTAGTATTTCAGATTTCTGATTTTTGGATTAGGGATACTTAACTTCTGGTTGTCTAGGTGTGAGATGGGTTAAGTTGATGCACTTTTAACTTTAAAAAAACTACCAAGAAGTTTTCCAAAGTAGTTATTACCATTTTGTACTTCATCACCTAAATATGAAAGTTCAGGTTGTTCAAAATACTTGCCAAAAATGGCATCATCAGTTTCTTTAATTTTAGTCATTTAAGTGTATTTGAGGGATATCAAATTATGGGTTTTAGTTTTAAAATAGATTTTTTGAGTTATAGTTGATATGAGATAAATTGCACAGACTTAAAGTACACATTTGTTAAGTTCAGATGTAGAAATTGACTTGTGAAATCATCACCACAGTCAACATGATGAATGTGTTCATCAGATGCATTTTTGTAGTGCTTCTTTCCTTGTGTTCCCCTCACTTCCATCTTCAGGAAACCATTGATCTACTTTCTATAACTATGAATTACAGATGGCTCTCTATGTGAGTTTTGCATCCATACATTCAACCAACAGTGGATCAAAAATATTAAAAATAAATAATAATACAACAGTAAATGAATGCAAATAAAGATATAGTATAACAACTATTTACATATCATTTACATTGCAGTAGATATTGTAAGCAACCTAAGGTGACTTAAGGTATTCAGGAGGCTGTGTATAGATCATATGCAAACATTATGCTGTTTTATAAAAAAGACTTATGCATCCAAGGATTTTGGAATCTGTAGAAGGTTTTGGAACTAATACCCCATAAATACCAAGTCACAATTATGGTTTGATTTTCTAGAATTTTTACTAATGAAATCATAAGATGTCTATCCTATTATTTTATGGATTTTTGCATAACTATTTTAAGATTCATTCATGATGTTATATTTATCAGTTTATTTCTTTTTATTGCTGCATGGTATTCCATTGCCTAGATAGACCAAAATTTGATTTGCCCATTCATCCATTGATGGCTATTTGAATTATTTCATTTACTATTACAAATTAAGCTGCTATAAACACTTATGTACAAGTCTTTGTATGGAGATATTCTTCCCTTTTCTTGGATAAGTACCTAGGAGTAGAGTGCTGGATATATAGTTGGTATATTTAATAGTTCAAGAGACTGTCAAATTGTTTTCCAAAGTGACTATACCATTTTACATCCGCAGAAACAGAGCATGAGAATTCCAGATTCTCTACTTCCTTGCCAATGCTAGGTATAATCAGTCTTTTTACTTTAAACATTCAAAAAAGTATGTAGTAGAAATCTTATAATGTTTTTCATTTGCTGATTACTAATAGAGTTGAACATTGTTGCACCTGCTATCTGTCATCCATTTATTTTCAATGTTGAAATGCCTGTTCAAATCTTTTGACCATTTTTAAAGTTCGTTTGTTTTATTATTATTGAGTTTTGACAGTTCTTCACGTAGTCTGTATATAAGTTCTTTATATGATCTGTGATTTGCAGACAGTTTCTTATAGTCTGTTGTATGTCTTTTCATTTCCCTAACAACTTCTTTTCAAAGAGCAGAAGCTCTTAGTTTTGTAAAAATACAATTTGTCAAGTTTTATGGACAATGATTTTGGTATTGGATTTAAGAAATCTTTGCTAACTAAAAGTCAAAAGATGTTATTTATGTTTTCTTTAAAAAATTTTATAGTTTAGGTTTTACATTTAGGTTGGTGCCTAAGTATGAGTATGAGTATTTTTAGTAAAATATTAAAGATTCATTTGAATGTTCAATTGTTCCAGGACCATTTACTAAAAATATTATTTTTTCTCTACAGAGTTGCCTTTGTATCTTTGTCAAAAATCAACCAACCACATTTGTGTGGGTAAAAAATATATACTTCATTCTTAATTAACTTTAATTAGTACATATAGCTATATTTATAGCATATTACACTGTTTTGATTACAATAGCTTAATAATAAACCTTGAAATCAGGTAGTAGAAATCTTTCAAACTTTTTACTTTCAAATTGTTTAAAAATTGTTTTGTCTACTCTAGGTCCTATGCATTTGAATTTAGAATCAGTCTGTCCATTTCTATAAAGCAGCCTGTAGGGATTTTTGTTATATTTATTTTCTGATGTTTCCTCTAGGTTCTTATTTTTACATTCTTTGTTCTGATAGGATTTTATCTGATTCTTCTTTGCAAAACTCTTCTTTTGTAATAACTGACTCAATTCAATTTCCTTCTTTCTGCGATTTTCTCCGGCACAAGACTCCATCTTATTCTCTTTCATCTTTTGCTTAGCTGAGCTCCAATCTCCTTCAATCTAATCCTTTATTTTACTCTTTTGCCATTACTCATTATAAAGAACAAAAATGTAAGCCTGTATGAATTTCCCACAGGATGACATTCTGCGTACAGGAATCTAGGATGTGCTTATAACTTAGAGGTACTTTTCTTTATGGTAGTTCTTGGATTCTCAAGAGAACTGTGGGATGTACTTATTCATTCTTCAGGGTACATTGCCTCAAAAACCATCCTGATAAAAAGCAGAAGATAAATAATAAATAAATAAAGTATCCCTTTAGTACCAGTCTTTGATATGCCAGGTGTGGTTTTAGGAACTTCTGGTAAATCCTGGATATGGGGCATTAGGCAGATCTGTTATCTATTATTAAGGTCTGGATATAGGAAGCCCATTTTTGGATGGTTTCTTCCCCCTGGGTATCTTGAACTGGGTGTTAAAGAGTGGAACATATGTTTTAGATGTAGAAATTCATGAATAAAATGGCCTTTGGGTAAGCCTAGGTATTTTAAACATCTGGTCCTCAAATGCAGAAATCAACTTTGTATTCCTCTTGTTGTAAGAACCATCACGTTGAAGTTAGGGAGAAATTCCAGGGCCACAGAAAAGCAAGAAGCAGTTAGAAAACGACCTCATTGTCTTTATTGTGCTCTCAATATTGTAATATTTGAATCCAGTGAAATTTTATTTTCCTAAAACTCAGACAAGATTGTTTCTTTCTAATTTCAAAATATTAGCCTTTGACATTCTACTATTCTTTTTAGAATAATGTTGAATTTTCATCACTTGGCACTTAAAGGCTTTTCCCACTTCATTTTGACTGTCTTATCTTCTAATTTTCAACAACTCTCTACTTAGGCAATGTGCTTATATGTATTTCATACTTCTATCTCATTGCTTCTTCAATTTCTCCTTATTCAAGTCTCTTTTCTTATTTCTGAAATTAATTTCATCTTTCAATATTCAGCTCAAATGTCACTCTCAGTACAGTCTCACCATGAATGCTTTCTAACTCACTCTTACTGTTGCACTTAAAACTGAATGTATTGCTTTTTACTTCAAAATATATTTTTCTTGGGAGTAGATTTTTTTTTCTCATTCATCACCTGTCCCACAATGCCCTGCTGAGTGCCTTTCATCATACTTATGTAATAAATAAATAAATGTTGATGAATTCTTTCCGGTTATATCAGGCATTCATTCAGACTAGTCTAAATGAAAAGAGAAATCCATTATAAGAAAATCAAAAAGGCCAACACATAGGGAATTAGAAAGCTATCAGAAAACAAAGCAACCATGCTTTCAGATTCTTTCTGGAATTCCATGATGTCTTGTCTCCTTTTTTGAACACTATCTCCCTTTCTCTCTCACTTCTTCTATAACAGGAAGTAGCTTCTTCAGTCATGCAGTGACATTGTCTCTAATCTCCACTGTTGATAATTGACTTGCAGCATTCTGGCATTCTGTGTTCCACAGTTTTAATTACTGAGAGAGGAAATCTGAATAGGGCATGTGCCCACCTTTGATCCAGTTACCTTTAGTCAGAGGATATGAAGAGGCATTACCAAAATGATCTCATAGTTACAGAGATATTTCTTAGGAAAGGGCAGACAAGATACCTCTAAAATAGTACTTTAGACATTTAATGGTCCAATGATTACATTAGTCCATGAAGAATAATCTGTTTTATTACTTCTTAAGTGAAACTGTGAAAAACAACAGATGAGTTTGTATATTTTAATTCCAGAGCCCTGTACTTTAAATCTCATAGCACACCAGCAAAGCAAAGATATTTTTTGGAGAAAATTTTGGCATGTTCAAAATACTTTGTACTCAGTGGCTAGAATTTTTTAAAAGTTTAATTAGATAGTGTAATATATGCTCTTGGTGTTTAATAAGTGACTGGATACCATGCAGTGCCATATTGATCTTTAAGAAGTCTCTCATTTTTCCAAGGAGCATCTAATCCCTTGGAGAAACCCACTTGGATGTAAAAGAACATAAAACCTTCTCAACACATTCCCTCAAAGTTTTATCAAAAGCTATGTAAAATTTTACTGTCTTTGACAAGCAATGAAAAGAAGTTATTTTTCTCATTGCTTACCTCCTTGGTAAGTTGGTGGTGCCTCATACAGAAGAATTTATTGCATACCCTCAACCCCTAGCCTTTGAGTGACATGTCAGATTATTTTTATCATTTTAGTGGGAATATCAGGCAGATATATCGTTGCACAGTGAGCCATGCCAAAGGGAAGGATGTCCAGGAGTGAACCACAAATTGCCTTTTAGGACTTTGTATTGTTTATTAATTGAGTGTTGACAGTGACAGTGTGTTCACCTCTCTGTTAAGTGAAGGAGAAGAAACAGCCTCACATCTCTAAGTTCAAGGTCTGAGTCAGTCAGACCATGCAGGTTAGGTTGAAATACTCTGTTCAGTGAATTTAGGGTGTGGGCTGCTTTAATTTCATGATCTAATTTTTTCTAAAATAACCATTGATGGGGGAAATTAGGATATAGTATAGTATAGTAAAAGGTATACAACTCAGAAAAGTTTTTAGAGATGAAAAGAAGTTGCCTAGTGGAAAAAAACCCTAATTCTTTTCCTTTTGTCATCTAAATCCTCTCAATGCATGAACTAGAGTTATTGGCTTTTATGCATAGAAAAAAAATAACTCTCAGCAATAACAACCTCAATTCATTTGACTTCCCTGGAGATTTGTGGTTCTTCAGTACTATGGCAGATTCCTTGTCCATGTGATAGAGGTGAGAGAGGGTGAAAGTCAACCTGA
This sequence comes from Arctocebus calabarensis, assembly GCA_963573935.1. Taxonomy (NCBI): domain Eukaryota; kingdom Metazoa; phylum Chordata; class Mammalia; order Primates; family Lorisidae; genus Arctocebus; species Arctocebus calabarensis. Next base: position 4,170 of record CAUYON010151180.1, on the reverse strand, counting down.
GTCATCATGATATAACCATGCCTTGCAGATGCCAATTATTCTAATTGGATTATGTCTCCTGTTAACAAGTTCCTTTGCAGCTCTAGACAGGTATGTAGGGAATTCCCCACAAATTCTTCCAATCTCATATGACCCAGATGTTGTCTATGTAAGAATACATATGTGAACAAGTCTCAAAAAAGTTGAAACAAAGGTTAGATTCCCTTGGGGTTGGATAGCTTAACAATGTGTTACCTTCCAGTCTGTGGTAAGTGACTGATGAATTCAATAAAAGGATTTGAGTTTTGATAGGAACTCTTCCTTGGAACAAGTATCCATGAATCATGCAAGAGAGCTAATTGCACCTACATGCTATTCTGAATCCGTGAGCATGAATATTTATTTGTTTTATTACATGGAGTGAAGAAGAAGGAAGATAGAATTATGGTGCAGGAAATGAGAGTCAAAGTGGAACAAAATTGTTTATTGGCAGATACATTGGGGTAAGGGTTACAACTAAAAACACAAACCATGAATTTTGAGTTACTGTCATAAAGAGCATACTTTCTACCACCAGGTAATATCACATTACTTCCAAATTCTTTCTTTATGGCAAAACTTTTTTTTAATACCTTGATGCAGAAATGAAAAGATATAATTTCTTTTGCAAAGCAACTGTGCATCTTATATAGTAAATCAAGTGATTCACAAGCTATTTTAGCTGTGACTGATTTCTTCTATGGAAGACATATTTTAGCCAAGAGTTTTTTCTTTTGGCTCAATAATTGTGTATTTATTGTGCACCTATCATGTGCTGGACTGGAACTTGGAAGTAGACTGTATGTTCTTTTTATGACTGTATTTTCTATAATCTTCATTGTACTCCTGATAGAAGCCAAATTTCATTCATGAATTTTAAATATCCAACCTCACTGAAACACAAGATCAGCCTATTTAAAGTCATTTTCTTGATCCTTTCTACTATAAAAAATATTCTGGCCAGCAGAGCTATTGTGGGATTTGAGCTACAGCTTGTTATAAGTTGACTAGTATGAATGTCAGTCCAAAGGCCATTCAGTGTAGCAGAGCAGCCCTTGGGGCATGAATACTTTGGATTCTTCCTCCAAAAGCATCGTAATGAACAGAGTTATTTTGAAAGTATTCCCTGCAGTTCATGTATTAATTCAGTCATTTGGGAACAGGAAAGCAGATCCCTCTCAATACACCACTAACTTGGATTTCTATGCTATTATGCACAATCCTCTCATTTCATTTCACAGTGATAGAGTGGCTTTGGAGCCAGATTCTGCAGGCATTTGAGGGAGAAGAGAAAGGTATTAGGTGGCTCCAAATTCTTCAGGTTGACAATTGATGTTTTTTATTTTCTTGTTCTTCAGAAAAACAAACAAACAAACAAATCAGAACTTCACAGCTTAGAGCTTCGCACCAAGGAAATTCTTAGTCTCTTGGCTCATTTTGGCTAAAATCAACCTCTTTGACTTAAGAATGTTTTCCTTTACCATTTTCCTTTAAATTTTGTCTGTTTTCTGAATATTTCTCTTCCAGTGTTTTTCCTAACTTGCTTTGTTATTTCGAGTCATAAAATTAGAAAAGAGAAATTAAACTCATTAAGAGAGATAGACTAGAAGAGGTAGCAACAATGATGATGTTATTAGTTCCTTTAGGGTTTGCTTAGCATGGTCACAGAAGTAACTGCTTCTTACTAACACCCTCTTTTCATAGAGGGGGTAATTTATTCAAAAGGAGCTATGATTTACAAAGCTTCTTAGAGTTCTCAAATATACATGCAATGAATTGTTTTAGGGAAATGAAGTCAGTAAACTTATGGCTGGTTTTTATTTAAGAAACCCCCCTGCTAAATAAGCCAGAACTTTATTTAATAACTTTCCCCCTAAGTCTTTTCTTCTATTTTGTTTTAAGTTATTAATTACAACCTTCAATATTTGCCGTGGAAATAAGTTGTGGTAATGTACATTTTAGATCAAACAAAACACTCATTGATTATATAGTTATCAAATAAAGTGGAAATGATAGTAAGAAATAATTCTGGGAACCTTAATGTATAAAGATGTCTAAACAACAAAACCTCATCATGAGAAATTCCCTTCCTCATACATAATGAAATCCCATCATATTGCTTTCATTGGGACTATGTTTTAAAGACTGGACAATATAAGTTCCAATAAGTCATTTCCAGTATAGAAAGCATCATGAGTACTTCTGTTCAGAGTCTAGCTGAACTAGAACCTTGTAAATGTGTTTTTCAGTGTGCAAGATCTATGTAAGATGAGAAGGGGCTTATGATTCTGTAGCAGAGTTGAAAGCAGCTAGAATAAAACTTTGGAATAATCAACTCTGGGGAAATTTCACTGCTCTTGAATTTTAGGTTATTCTGCATTTGATTTTTTTGTACAAAATCTGAGAGTTCTGACACAGTAAGGGATGTTGGCATTTGGAAAACCCCTTCTAAGGTAGAAGGCAGTGTGAGAAACTCTTTGATTAGTCTGTGTAAAGTTAACCTTCTGTTTCCTAATATCTTATCTTGGGCTGAAATTTTGTGATACAGCTTCTGACATGACAATTGAAATTACTTCAACTTCATTTAGGGACAAATAAATTTTTTTTTAAATTTTAGTTTTGGCTTTTAAACTTAGTGGAACCTCTGTAAGTTGACCACCCAAGGTATTGTACCAAACTGGTCAACACATGAAGATGGTCAACAGAAGGACCTACTATACTGACCATGACCTATGAACATTAGGTCATAATTTAAGAAGGTGGTCAATGTGGGGAGACGACCAACTATGGAGGTTCTACCGAATAAGTATACATAAAAAGGAAAGATTGATAGCATTAAATTTTTTTTTTTTTTTTTTGTAGAGACAGAGTCTCACTTTATCGCCCTGGGTAGAGTGCCGTGGCGTCACACACTGCTCACAGCAACCTCCAGCTCTTGGGCTTAAGCGATTCTCTTGCCTCAGCCTCCCGAGTAGCTGGGACTACAGGCGCCCACCACAGCGCCCTGTATTTTTGTTTGTTTGTTTTGCAGTTTGGCCGAGGCCGGGCTTGAACCCGCCACCTTCGGTATATGGGGCCGGCGCCCTACTCGCTGAGCCACAGGAGCAGCCCGATAGCATTAAATTTAACTCTAGAATGAGATCATGAATGTTTGTCACAGAACTCCCAGAACATTCAGTTTGAGCTAGATTAAAAATTAATTAGTGGTAGATTTTCAAAGTAATGATTATAAGAACAAAGTACATACAATTTTTGTTTTTTAAAGACAATAATTATTTTTCAGGATTAAGGGCTCATCTGCAATAGTTCTAATATGAAACTATAAGCTTGTATGTAGTTAAACTATACAGAGGTATTATGCCCCAGATGTTTTGACATAATCACCATTATCAAAGAATAACGGCCTCTTAGGAATCACAATATACCTTTGCTATTCTCTCTTAGAAATCCAGGATAGTCTTTTGTTGTTGTTGTTAATTGACTGATTAGAATTTTTTAAGTTTTAATTATGATGATTACATAATAGGTGTTTACATTTATGGGGTACATGTGATGTTTGATATAGGCATACAATGGGTAATGATCAAATCAGGGTAATTGGGGTTTGTTTTGTTCCAATTTTTTCCAATTGGAATTTGTTCCAATTCTACTAGTTTACTAATTTTAAAATATGCAGCAAATTATTTTTAATTGTAGTTGCCCTATTGTGCTAATGAATACTACATCTTATTCTTCTAATACTACTTTTGCATCCACTAGCCACCCCTCTTTCTCCTCCCTTCCTTGCTATCTTTTCCAACCTCGGTCAACCACCATTTTATTTTTTTTATTTTTTTTTTTAATTCATCCAACGAGAAGCCATAACTTTATTAAGGATAGAAACAGTACAAATTTCAAACCAAGCTGCAGGTACTCTTTTGAAACACCAAAAAAACTCTTCGTTTTTTTTGATGGTTACATTGTTAGTTCCATAATAGCATTTACAATATCATTACTGTTGTTCTTCAGAGCTCGGACTGCCTTTGCTCTTGACACATTTGCTTGTGACATGACCAATTCTATGTCCTTAACTTCCACACCTGTTTCATCAACCTCTTCCTCCTCACTCTCTTCTTGTACAGTTGGAGTCTGTGTGTTTTCTTGAATGTTTGA
>CAUYON010151175.1:0-57445 GCA_963573935.1 Arctocebus calabarensis | reverse complement strand
CTGTAGTCCCAGCTACTCAGGAGGCTGAGGCAAGAGAATCGCTTAAGCCCAAGAGCTGGAGGTTGCTGTGAGCAGTGTGACGCCACGGCACTCTACCCAGGGCGATAAAGTGAGACTCTGTCTCTACAAAAAAAAAAAAAGAGAGAGACTTGCGTAAGCCCACGAGTTTGAGGTTGCTGTGAGCTGTGACTCTATGGCACTCTACCCACGGCGACAGAGTGAGACTCTGTCTCAAAAAAAAAAAAAAGAAATATACATGTACAAATTATCTTTTAGCTAACTGACAAAGGCATAGAGCTATATGCTTAGGAAGATGTGAAAGGTTCTCTGATGAAATACGTAGGCAACAGCTGGGAGGGCCTTTATTGAGCACTTACTATTTACAAGCAGCTGTTGCAGGAAATTTCACCCCTCTTTGAAGTTCAAGGCAAGAGAGCATTACTCTATAAAAAGTTTATATTTGGGTTTTAGCAAAAATGTCTTATCTTTGTTTCCTCCAAATGACAAGCATAAACACAGAAAAGCAGCCATTGTCATTCTGTAAGGAAGCACATGACAAAGCGTGTGACTAGTTTATCAGATGCAACAGGCCTCAGGCCAAGCAACTGTACTTTCTGAAGCATTTTATTACTTTCATAAAATCCATGCATGATATTTTGAACCCTGTTTATGAGTCCAGGAGAATTAAATATTTAACTAAGGTGGTTTGACTTAGACAATGAAAACATCATTCACAGACTGTGCTGTGCAATTGCCGAGAAGGAACAGGCAGAGAAAGAGGCTAGGCTTGCAGTGTCTCTTCCTGTTATTAATCTATTGTTTTGCATTGTTATTGTGTAACGGGAGTGACACTGGGTGCTTTACATATGCTTCTCCACCAAGTTTTTTATTCTTTATCGAGACATAGAACAAGATCAGGTACTCAAGTGAAAAATGACAGTGGCACCCTAACAAGGTGTCCCAACTGAGAAACAGGTGGTACTCTGAAAGCTCCTTTGTAAGACAGCTGTTTGGAACTCAACAGTCCTGGCTCATATAAATTGTGTACACAAAAGCAGTTACTGGGTTCCCAAGTCCACCCACAAAGCCTGTGAAATATATTACTATCTCCAGTACCCCTATGGTAAAATAAATTTCAGGCTTCGACTCAAAAATTCAAGGGACTGAATGATTGTGTCTTGAGAAGATAATTTCTTAATTTGCATCTTTATTCTTCACAATGGCAGCTGCTCTCCGAAAAAGGAGGTGAGATCTGGGAAATCCACTGTGACCCCAGGATCACATACATCAGCTGTCCAAATGGACAAGGAAGTCTTCAATCAGGACTTCTATATTTTTGTCCTTGTTCTCTAAATGAATTTATATACTTACCTTCCATATTGCAAAGCATATTTATAGTTCTACCTACTACCCATAACACCTGCAGACTCACAATAAAGCCTCCCTGGATTAAAAGAGACGACCTGACTGAATAAAAAAATTTAAAAAAAGAGATGACCATAAAAATATGCAAGTTATATATATACTACTTTAGTTGCCTTTAAAAATAAATAGGGTAACATATGGAATATGCCCACTGTGTGCCTGCTTCACATTTGGTATCATTATTTTCCTACCTATCCTTGCCCCAACCCTGAGGCAAGATCTGATTTCATGCATTTTTTAAGACTTGGGGGGTTTTGGGAGCAGTTTTAGGTTCACAGCAAAATTGGGCAGAAGACACTGGATTCCCTGTGCCCCACCCACACAGGCACGGCCTTCCCCCATTAGTGACATGGTCCACCAGAGTGGTCCACTTGTTAGTTACACATCAGGATCCCCCAAGCCCACTCTCCATTAGGGGTCACTCTTGGCGCCGTACACGCTATGGCTTTGGACAAATGTGTCACAACATGTACCTTCCATTATAGTATCATACGGAATAGTTTCCCTGCCCTAAAAATCTGTGCTCTGCCTACGCATCCCTCCCCTGCCTCTATATTTTTTTAAATCTCGCACATGGTCCTAACACCTCCCCACTCCACACACCCTCCTGTCACTTTCAACTCTTGCTAGAACCCATCCCCCTCACTTTCGGTGTCTCCTCACCAGTGCCCACCTTCTAAATCTTTCCCTCCAAACTTTTTCCTCCCTTCCTAGCAGGTACCCTAACTTGACCCTGCTCCGGTCCCTGCTAAAATCTCTCAGTTCTCCACACTGACTGTCTAACTGCACATTCGACAATAATGCCCTGAATGATCAGTGCGTTCAAAGCATTGTGCTGGCAAAACAAGATGCATTATTCTCTGTCCCCCAAGGGCTTACAATCAGCAATGGAGGTTAGATATGTGCAAAACTGCCTTTTATCTAGCAGTGAAATAGAGGCATAAGATATGAGTGGGGAGAAAAAAGACATAAGATGAAAAGAAGAGTAGCCCAATTCCAGGACTACAGGGTCCAGCTCAAGCTCAGATAAGACCTATGACGACAAACAGCCCCCCTCACAAGGCTATCTGCAGCGGCTGTCCAGTTACCAGGGTCAGCCCAACACATGACACATGGTCAAGTTTCAGTCCTACACATTCTAGACAAGTCCAAGTCTCAAGGATATTAGTTCCTGAAAAATTTGTAAGAACAAAGGATTCTGTGCAATGTTAATTTCTTGACCTCTACTAGATGATGGTCATTATGGCAAGCAGGAACAAATTAATGGAAAACGCAAAGAGATGAATCTTCAGAACAGAACCACAATTTAAATCCTCAAAGTGACTCTAACTTCAAGAAATTCTGCTGTGTGGTTATCAAATAGGACCACAAAGCCTTGACGTACCTCTGTTCTAGCGATTGGTCTTGATTTCTCCCACCCTCCTTATAGTAACCCCTTTCTAACATAATGTGGAGGAGGTAACAGTGTGTGACTTTGAAGATAAAGTCATAAAAGACATTGTGGTTTTCTCTTCTCTCTCAGATCCCTTACTCTGTAGAAAGCTAGCAGCTACCATGATGTGAAGATGCTTAAGCAGTCCTCTGGAGAGATCTATGTGGTGAGAAACTGAGGCCTCCAGCCACCAGCCATGAGTGACCCATCTTAGAACTAGATCCTTCCAGCCTGGTTAAAGCTTCAGATGATGCAGCTCCTGCTAACATCCTGACTGCAACCTCATGGCAATTCCTCGCCTACTATATGCCAGTAACTATGTAAAGCACATAACAGAACTACCCAACTAAGCCATGTTTAACTTCTTGACCCATGGAAACTAACATAAGAAATGTTTGCTGGGTGGCGCCCGTGGTTCATCAAGTAGGGCACCGGACCCATATACTGAAGGTGGTGGGTTCAAACCCGGCCTCGGCCGAACTGCTCAACAGAAAAATAGCTGGGCATCGTGGTGGGCGCCTGTAGTCCCAGCTACTTGGGAGGCTGAGGCAAGAGAATCACCTAAGCCCAGGAGTTGGAGGTTGCTGTGAGCTGTGTGACGCCACAGCACTCTACCGAGGGTGATAAAATAAGATTCTGTCTCTACCAAAAAAAAAAAAAAGAAAAGAAAAGAAATGTTTGCTGTTATATAAGCTGCTAAATTGGAGGCTAATTTTTATACACCAATGCATAGCTAACACACATATGGAGAATCCCATGCAATAATTACAATATAATTTATCTCTTCACTAAGTCAAGATTTTCCTACGTATTAGGATAACACTTCAAAACAAGAAAAAGACAGTGAGAAAGAAAGATTATTGCTCTTGTTCTCTCCCTTGTAAAAGCAGTGACATTTTAAAGGCAGAATTAACAGAGCGTGGTGACTTGTAAGTACAGTGGTTATATTATTTTTAAGAAATATGGAAATTGATACCCTAATAAGGACAGTCAATTTCTGAAACCAAGGCAACTCCAGAAACTTTAGGATATGTGATTATTCCTAAGTATTAAAAATTTTGAAAAAAATAAGAATGCTAAGAACAGCATAGATGGTTCCATGTGCCATTAAAACAACTCTAAATGTACGTTCCTTCTTCATTCCACAGCCTCAATTTATGACTAACAGCAGGATGGTCTAACACCTGCCATTATGTAAGTAAGACCCTTGCATAACCTCATTTGCTCATTCTTTCAAATACTACTGAGCCAGGCTTTGCATAGCTGCTGCCGGCATGAGGCAGCTTCTCTTGGTCCCAATTCACATGTTGCCACCTTAGTCCAATCTTCCTAAAATGTCTCTTTCCATCCCTGTAGTAGAGGCCCCCTATGAAGAAATGGATCAAATGAAAACTCTTCAGCCTGGCAATGGAGTCTCACTATGACTGGCTTTATTGCTGCCTGTAGGAAGGACTTGTGCCCTTCACCCGGACCCAATTTCCCTCCTCCCACTACCTGCCCATCCAACACCTATCCATCCCCCAATGGTTTGCTGGAGTCCATGAGGCACAACCCAATGTGTCCCTTCCATACCAACAACAGCACAGAATAATGATTCTGTAAGAGTTCAAGCCCACAGGAATTTACTTCCTGTATCCCCGGAGACCAGCATATACACAATAATAACAGTGTGAGACACCAAGTTCAACAGCAGGCAGGGATGATGTTCTGCGGCAACCTAGAGAGGAAGAATTAACATACACACAAAAGGTTGGGGAGCAGAAGTAAGGCTGGGAAGTTGAGACAGCCCCAGATGGCTGGACATTCAAGCTAGGCCTTCAAGAACGAGAAGGGAGGGAAGAGGAGAGGGAAGGCATGTGGGGAGAAGCTAGCATGCAGGACACAGAGGGTGGCAGAGTAGCCTGCATCTGGCTCCATCCTCGGTGTGCTGCCCTGGAGAACAAGCACAGGAGACAGACGGAAGGGAGCCGAGCCTGAAGAGAGGAGGACAGGGACAGAATCTCAGGACCTGTTCCACCATCTGGTTCTGGGACAGAGGACCAGTGACTGGCTCCAAAGCTACTCCCAGGGGAAGAGCACAGCTTGGTGACAGGCTAGCTCTGCAAGGCTCGGGTGTGCAGATGGGGCTGCTGCTCTCAGCTGGTAGAAAATAGAGAAAGAGAGTAGGTGTTAGGCACAAGAAAATTTTTAAATGTGAGTTTCTTGAATTTGAGGTTATCTTCCCAATGGGCAGGTAGCAATAGCCAAGAGGGGGTTAGAAGTCAGAAACCAGAGCTCAGCTCTAAGATGACACAGACCCCAGTGTGGGAGGCCTGGCTTCTTGCCGGGCCCGCCCTCAGGCGCACCATCGATTCTGGCATTCAAGCAATAAAGCAATGCAGCCTTTGCTTCCTTGTAGGTAAGTATTACTTCCTCAACTAGCCGCTGAGGCTGCACTGTCTGATGGGGTAGCCCCTAGCCACATGAAAATGTTTAAATTTAATTAAATACTTTAACAATTGAAATTAAAATTAAAGTTGGTCACAATAGCCACATTTCAAGTGCTCAATAGTTACACATGCCTAGTGGGCACTAAGTTGGGCAGTTCAAATAGAGAACATTTCCATGATCCAGAAAGTTCTACTGGATGATGTTACTCTAAGGGCAATAACTCAAAGCAAGATTTGAGTTTCAGTGTAACAGAATTTGCGTAACCTCTTGTAAAAGGAAAGAAGGAAGACAGACAGGAAAAGAGGAAGGAAGAAAGAAAGACAGAAAAGGAGGGAAAGAGGGACCTCTCTACTTAGCCCAGCGATGGCTGAGAACACATCAGACGAGCCATCCTGCAGTGTCTGGAAATGAGACGGTCTTCACTATAACCACATGTTCTAGGGGTCAGTATTTCTTATGTGTAATCAAATGCCAACTTGCAAATTAAGTATCCATCAAGGGTTGTGATGTCCAATAAAGCAAACACTGCATAGTGTAGTCAGTACTCCTCCATCTAGACATTTTTCAAAGTGCTATCCACATACAAGAATAGCAGGGAAGGTGGCTTCATACAGCATGCAATCAAGATCTAGGAGTTTCTGAAGAGATCCGCTCAGGTCAAAATCACAAGCAGGCTGCTCAATCTTCCAGGACATTCATAGAGTGCTCAGGAGGAGAGAAAAGAGGTAAAATCCCAACAAGGGCTCTTGGACCCTTTGAGAGAACTTTTGACATGCTAGAAAATATTCTGAGAGAAAGAAAGGGCTGGTAGGAAAAATAAACTGAAAGTTAACCGAGAGCAGCTGAAGGAACAGGAGTAGCTGATCACCTAGAAAATCACCTCTGGGAAGCCGTGGTAAGACTCATGGGGCCCATTCGAGCCGCCAACTGAGAGACAAAGGGAAGAGGAAGGCCTTCCAAGAATGACATCTGTCTAGCTAGGGCCTGTGTAGACACAGCCACACCCTTCTGCTCCAGAAAGGCAGGGCTGCTGTGCGAATCAAAGCCCAAGAGAACTGTGCTTGAGCACAGAGTAAGATTCCTATCAGTTCTCGAGCCAATTCCACATGACCTGCACTGAATCCCACAGGTAACAAAATACCATTTTGACTCACCTTAAAAGTTTTGGCATGACATTTGTTTCTTTCAATGACATTAGATGCCTTTGTTTCTGACTTTTTCGTAGAGCATTCCAGGTATTTTTCCTGAGTTCTTTGCAGGTGTCACTTACTCTACATAATACCTGAAAAATGTATTACTGGAGACCAGGTGGGTACGCAGGTGGGTTTTGGACGCAGCAAGTAGAGTGGCTACCAGTGGGTGTGGAGGAGAGGCTCCGTCTGATACCCAAGAGTGTTCTCACTCCCATGAGCTCTCAGCTACCATGACGCAAATGTGTGTCTCAGCAAAAAGGCACATTCTCCCACAAGTAAATAGATGTTTAGAGAGTGGGTCTCAATTGAGAGACGTTAAATCTTCACATGCCAAGAAACCACAGTAATGTGATGATTATGGGAAGAGGAGAGGAGGCTTTCATTGAACAGGGCCCATGAAATGAATGAGCTGGCAAGACTTGCAGCTCAAAGGACACAGTTACTGTATTCTGCTAATTTAAAATTCTCTTTTAACCAGAATACTTGGTAAGACTCCCTATAAAAGGTCTTCAAAGCATCCACTTATCAATGATTCTTTTGTTCTAAATCTCTAAATCATAAGACAGGAAGCGTTTTTAAATTCCTCTATGATTCGCAGACAAGAATTATGGTGTGTTTATAGTTCTAAAAATGATCACATAAACAATGGCACTTTGTTGAAAGCCAAGAATCATAGCTCATGTTCTAAAACTCTAGAGTCTTCACGGCAGTCCTAACTCTGACCTGTCAATAAAATGAGGCTCGGTTTCTGCAGGGAACATGTAGTTCGAATAGAAGGAACTGGCAGAGGTCGAGGTTTCACGAGCAGGGCCTGCCAAGGGCCCTCAAGAAGGCATTCCCCACATGGATACTCTGGCCTCAGAAGTGGATCTTCCTAGGATCAGACCCAGGGCTCATGTCAATGTGCCAGCAGCTGCCAGTATCTTAAAGGACACACATGAATGCTACTCTTAGGACACGCGGACCAGGATCGAGTTGTATGAGAAAATGGCCTGCTACATGGGTCTGAGGGCTCGGGACCTAGGACCAGCATCCTGACTCCACAGGCAAACTGCAAGCACACGTCTGCTGCACAGGGGCATGAGCTCAGAACTAGAGCACAGCGTGATTATTCAAACACACGCTGTGCCCACTCCCACAACAGGCGGACTCCTGCTGCTGCCTCCCAGGCTCTGGGCCTTTGAAGGGCACTGCTAGGCAGAATGCCCTCTAGGTTTCTATCTACTACGTTCCAGACAAACATACCCCTTCTATTCTTAGGTGCTGGCCTGACAGTGCAACATAAGGGCAGGTTCTCCTTCCCCAGACTGCAATCAAATCCGAACTTCCCCTGAACTCACCCAAGTCACCCCCACTGGGATTTTGGATGTTCTCAAACTCTTCAGCCACATACAGTGGAACCTCCACAGTTGGCCACCTCCTTAAATTGACCTAATTTTCACAGACCAGATGTATACCACATGTACATATCAGTACAGCGGGCCTAGTCCCTTATGTTGACCACCTTCATGTGTTGATCAGTTGGTTACAGTCCCTTGGGTGGCTAACTTACAGAGGATCTACTGTGTTCCTAAGATTTTACTCCTTCCAATACCTTATTTGCTACTAGCTTAACCGTCAGAAGGTAACTATTTGAATTCTGGGTAAATACGACACTCCTGATAAATAACTATCCACTCTTGGGCTCCAGTTTGAAGTCTCCCTGCACTGAGAATGACTACATCAGAGGGCAGTGGAAGCTGAGGACAAGGAGTACCAAGGGCCCCAAACACCGAGGAACCTGCCTGGTGCCTGATACCCTGGTTTTAAGATTCCGTCTACCAAATCACATCCCACAATGACCAAAAGAAACCACTACTCATCTATCTCAGAGGAATTACAGAGATCAGAGATGAGCAAATGTTTCAACTTGGAAAGAAATGAGATTCTAGGCTCGGCGCCTGTGGTTCAACAGGCTAAGGCGCCAGCCACGTACACCTGAGCTGGCGGGTTCAAATCCAGCCTGGGCCCGCCAAACAACAATGACGGCTGCAACCAAAAAATGGCCAGGCGTTGTGCTGGGCGCCTGCAGTCCCAGCTACTTGGGAGCCGGAGGCAAGAGACTCGCTTGAGCCCAGGAATTGGAGGTTGCTGTGTGCTGTGATGCCACAACACTCTACCCAGGGCAACAGCTTGAGGCTCTGTCTCAAAAAAAAAAAAAAGAAAAGAAAAGAAATGAGATTCTACAAACAATACAGACTTGCAGCAGTTTTCGCTCTGCCAGAGCCACCAAGTTGCTCACAGTGCTCAGCTCTCCTACTGTCCCAGACGTCACTTGCTGAGAAGCCTTTCCAGGGCTCCTAGACTCGGGAAGTCCTGCCATCAGTGCCACACGACCCTACAGTTCTCCCTTTGCCCTTCAATGTCAACGCTCTTTAAATTAGCTGTCGTGCCCAAAGACAAAGCCCACGGAGGGCCAAGGGCTGGACGACAGATCACAAGGAGTGACAAGGACAACGGGGACGTGTGCAAACCATTCATGGCCAAAAAGCCTGGAGGTGGTCCCTTACCTTGCTCAACACTGACTTCCCAGACTCTACAAAGACACTTCAGAGGGGAGTGAATAAATGACATCAATCCGAGGCAAAGTCATACGGTGAAGCACTCAGCGGATCATGAGCACTTAGAAAATAATACCAATCTTCTGCTAAGATTTGCCTGAAATAAGACACACAGACAAACTTCTTTCCCTTTTCGGTAAAGTTAATTGTCCCAGGAGATGCTGCATCCACAGCAGATAGAGACTCGGGTCAGCCAGACAGCAACACCAACAGCACATTCACATTTTTCCAGACAGGAGGACCATGAGAAGAGAGACTGTTAGCGACGTTAGGGGGCCTCCATCGTACCCAGCTGCTAACTCCTAGCCCAGGTATAATTGTTAGAAAACTCCAGAGAGTTGTCTAGGGATTACGTTACGGGGCTCTGTTACTGGCTCCATTCTGTCCAACATTCTGAGCCAGGAAAATCTGGTTGAGAATACTGATAGCAGGCTAATCCAATCTGTGGCAAATATACACAACTGGATAAAATCAAATGACTAAATCAAAATCCAGAAAGATCTCATCAGACTGGGTGATGGGCCAAATCGCACAGTGTTGTGTACACTTGGCCGCCCGCATCCCCGCAGAAAAAGAGGATGGAAGACACAGGACGGGAGAACATCACAGAAGAGGAGGAACTGCTCAGATTTTGTTTTTCTCTCCAGTTCAGGAGGACTCAACCATCACCGTGTAAACCACTTGCATTGTTAGAAGTCCAGAGTAAGCAATGTCATCCTAACCTGGGCCAGCATTACGCGCAAACCCAGAGCGTGATTTCAGAGGGAGGCTGTGGTTTGGCTTTGTTTTTTAAGAGCACACAATCTATACAATAGAACAATATGCGTCCACTGGGAAGAATGACGGTGCTGTGTGCGTGCAGGTGTGAAAATCTATGCGTGCAGGTGTGAAAATCCAAGATAGACCGCCCCATGGAAGGACGAGTAGAGAACACTCTGCTGGGCCGGGCAACCTTCACATAAACAGGGAAAGGAAGGAAGGGGACGTGTGTGTGGGGGCAGACACAAACATTTGCTTGCATGTATATAAAGTAAACTCTCCAAGGACGCAAGAAACTGGGAAAAATGATGACTCTGGGGATAGGAACTGGTTGACTGGGCAGAGAGGTGACTAAGAGAGAGAGAGAGACTTTTCACTGCATAGCCTTCTCCAACTCTTTGAATTTGAAACCATCTACATGTATTCCTAACTCAAAAAACTGTTTTCAGTAGCCAGGATAGTTAACCAATAAGCAAACACAATTCACATGGTATTTAACCTAGACAGAGAAAAATATAAAATAAAAATAAAAGACTGTATATTTTTTGGCAAGGAGGTGGGCAGCGTGGCAAGAGAAGCAAGGTCAGTCACTCTCTGTCATGAGGTTGCAGGGGCAAACCTCACCCAAAGAGTGGAACTGCAGAAAAGCAGATGTGCCTTGCTAAGGGGAAGGGACTTCCGGCCGTTAATCCAAGTCCAACATGGAGCAGGTGGCCTCCGGGGCCAGGAGCTGGCCGGTTAGCACAGGCGAGGGAGCAGAGCCTGGCAGCCTGCCAGAAACATCACAGCGGGTAGGACAGCAAACCAGATGGTCCCCATGTCCCTGCCCACCTGGGAGATGTTGTGATTTTATAAGACGTGCATGAGAGGAAGCAAAGGCTCAGTCTAAGAATCGTGCAAGATCACACACCCCTGTACGGGTGTATGTCACTTTTCTGAGCATGGAACAGTGATGACAATTCCCGTTTACTTCAGAGTGACACATAGGTCATTCGTCAATGAGAATACTTCCTATTTGCAACCAGTTTCAAAATGCTATGGATGCAATAACCAAGAGAAACAAAATTAAGAGCAACTGTAAACAGAATGTGTGTGGGGAGGGGCGGGGGGATCCTGTTCATTGTTATTCTGCATCTTAGTCCCCAAACAGATCATGGTGACTAACCTGCTTCACGAGAGATGTTAAAAACTCCTTTTATGAAGATCACCAACGCTCCTGTTATAAGGGGCTGGTCAGCAGACTAGTCGTGAGTTATAAAAACAGGAAGTGAAGGTCCAGGTAAGAAAGTAGAAGAGGGCACTAGTCCAGGGACGGCTGAAGGGCCAGTCTGAATCCTACACAAACGCCAAGTGAAGCAGCACTGAGAAACCAGCCCACCAGCTGGGAAGACAGAGAGGGGAAGAGCCACAGAGGGAACGGAGCTGTCTCGGAGCTGTCTCATTTAGAAACATCAAGAAGCCAGGAGGCCCACGCACAAACCTAGGGGAGCAGCAGGCTCTCGGCCCGGGCAGGAGATCCCGGAGGGACAAGGATTGGCACAACAGGTCGTGGCCAGAGACTCACCAAGCAACTAGGTACTGGGGTACTTTGAAGCCATCCTCAATCTCCCGATTCCTCACTTCCCTTCTGTCATCCCCGTGACTTGAGAGCGTGCAGCTGACTGTTGGAGATGAGTGGTGGCCGTCTCACTAAGTGACCTGCCAGGCACTTGTACAGCGGAGACCAACCGTCCATGTCACGGGCTTCTTGTTTAGGAGACAAACGAGCTATTGACCTTAGGTGGGCCTGAGTCACGTAGAACTTTGTTTCCTTAAAATGTGCAAATGTCCATTATCAGAGGTGACATTTCAGCAATGCTGTTTCAAAGATGTAACTCCTCTACAAAAACTCTGAAAAGTCCTATTCCCTAGCTTACAGGGATTGTACCTTGTGTTCTGAATCACACGATTTTTATTTATTTATTTTTGGAGAGACAGAGTCTCACTTTACCGCCCTCGGTAGAGTGCCGTGGCATCACACAGCTCACAGCAACCTCCAGCTCTTGGGCTTAGATGATTCTCTTGCCTCAGCCTCCCGAGTAGCTGGGACTACAGGCGCCCACCACAACGCCTGGCTATTTTTTTCTTGCAGTTTGGCCGAGGCCAGGTTTGAACCCACCATCCTCAGTATATGGGGCCAGCGCCTTACCAACTGAGCCACAGGCACCACCCTGAATCATACAATTTTTAAAAAGCAAAACAGAAATCTGTTATTTTTTTCCCAGTTTCCTCATAAGTGGGACTAAAGGATTTCATTTGCCTAACTTCAGAGTGTTGTTTTTTTTTAATTTAAAACTATCTAAGTGAAGTTGTTTAGCTTTTTCTTAAACCACGAGATAGTCTTAGTTCCTATGTTGAGTGTACACTGCTTCAAAAGAGATAAATAAATAATATCAAAACTAAAATGACAAACAAACAGAATATTCTGGGAGGAAAACAAACAAGAATGTTCATGTATTCTTTAAGGAAACTACGGGACACTAAATTATTTCAATGGACTAATTTCTGAAAGACCCCGTAAACAATTTTGAAATATTTATTCCTTTCACAGGTTAATATGAAGTTTAATTATATGTGAATTGTCATAATATGGATTTAACATAACCTAGGAAGGAGGAAATTCAAAAATAACAGAAGCCATCCCTTCAACATTGCTTTTCTTTTTCTATTTACATACACGCCTGGTTTTCTCTTATGTCTGAAAAACAGGAGGCCCTCATAAATATTTGAAGAATAACTACATATTATGAATAATATTCAGGCTTAACCAGTCCCACACTGGAAGCAGTTTCTGAGGTTCACAAGTTCCAAAGGGCAGCTTGGGATCAGCAGGTGTTCAGGGAGCTGTCACTGTCACCTAGTTCAACCCCTTGGGTTATAGCACTCAGACTGTCCTTCCTCACCTCACAGTCTTGTCTCTTTGGAATAGAGTTCAACTCAAAGAGGTAGAAAGTTCGAGAGTCTCCAGCTTTCAGTCTGTGGGCTGCATGTAGATTATTTGACATCCGTTTTGCTTATGAGTGGTGTGCAATATTGCAAAAAGTATACATGGGCCCTTTTTTTGCTCATCAGCTTCCATTAGTGTTTTGTACATGTTTAATGTGCAGCTCAACACTACTCTTAATTCTTCCATTAGGTGACAAAAAAAGAAAATAGCCTACCCCCCCTGTTAGTCTAGTAAATATTCAGGCAGTCCTCATTCTGCACAGTCCCTGAGTTCAGTTGCCACAGAATTCCACAAAGAGAGGACTGACTGTGTAGTTTTCATTTTAGGAAATTTTTCTTGGACTTACATGCTTTAAGTAGCTCCACATCAACATGTTCATTTCTTACTTTACTTTTAAGGAATTTCTATGGAATTTTTTTTTAATAGATCAACATCTACTTAATGCTATTTCTTACATGTATAACTTGAAGGTTTTAATGTCAAGCACTTTGTACTTGGTTTTGACAAAGTTTCACAAAGTTTATCAACTGAACTTTCCTTTGAATTTTCAAACATGTGTCCTAGGAGACACAAGTATCAGTTTGTTCCAGTTTCCAATTTAACACTCTTCAACTACAGCCCCTGTAACATGTTTTGTACTTTTTTACAAAGCTTCTACTGAATTTTAGGGCCATCTACCAAGAGTCTGTTATGTTTATGTGGATTATTGTTTTTCAAGTACCATCAAATGAGAGGTTGTAGAAAGACAGGAACCATTGATTCACCAATAGGACACCACCACTCATGATACAACTATTCCACACGTAAGTCTGTAAGTCTGGGTGGCCCAGCTTGGATCAAGTTCTGGGCATCAGAGCCAGGCCCTTCCCACAACCTGGACCCATTCATTTTGACTCCCCACCACTATCACCACCACCAAGACCTGAAGACACAGGACAAACATCAGCCACCTTGCACATGGCTGTCAATTATCACAGCATGTTGACAGCTGTCCTGGGATTCCCCACGCTGGGCAGGCACTGGGTTCCCTTCAACAGTCTGTGGCAAAGATACGTGTAAGGAGCCACGAGACTGACACAGGGCAGCTTCTCGGAGTACCGATTTTTCTGCAAGTCTTGGTGGATAGAAGAGTCCTAGTTCTCAACGTGTGGACCCCTGACTGCCAGCACTGCACCACCTGGAAACTTGGCAGAAACGCAGATCCTCAGGCCCCACCCCAGACCTCCAGAATCACATTCTCTGGGGCCAAGGTCCAGCAATCTATGGTCACAAGCACCCAGGTGATTTTCTGAAGCACAATAAAATTTGATATACAATGTTCTATTAAAACAAACAAGGAAACCCATGGAGCAAAACATGCCATTTGTAAAGTCCTTTAACATTTCACATCTGTTAACTGGGGTGCGTGGGACTCCTCTGCAGGAGTACTGCATGCTCCCCTCTTCCCCAGAGAGAACCTGGCTAGAAATGCATCAGAAAAGTAAACAAAATTTCTAAATGCAGATGCTGCAGATCTGTATCCTTCGCCTACCCCCTTTCCTTCCCAGCCCCCCAGCTATGAGCGTGACCCTCTCAGAGCCAATGATGCTGAGAACAACAACAGGATCTATGCAGAAAGCCGGGCAGGGCCTCAGACCATGGTCCCCGCACGGCTTCTGAGCCATTCTGACCCAGAATCGCTCTGCAGGAAGAGACACACACAACAAAGGTTACTTTAGGATGGTGGCAGGAGGGAGTGTTTTCACTGTGACTGTAATTTTCTTTAATACCTGGGTTGGGGGGGGGGGTTAAATTATTTTTCCAAACGGCATGAACTATGCTTTCATAATAAGAAATTAAAATGTGTTCATGGGGAAGAGGCAGAACCGCTCTGTCTCATCCAATTTTTACCACATCTTGCAGATTTTGCCTGATTTCAACCCTGTGATGTGAAAGATCTGATACTCCATTCCACCAAACATCTATAAATAATAACCTCATACAGCTTTGAATGGCCCTGCCTGCTGCAATAATCACATACCCTTCCTGTCCTGACCTGAAGCCACTCAGCAGTCTGGTCACCTCAGTCCGGGCCTCCCCTTGAGCACTGCCCCCATGCTGTCCTCTCCTACAGCCTCTTCCTTGCTCTCACCCCACTTATTATTAGCATGTGACCCTTAGTATTCAGCACTATTCAGTACACCAGTCAGCCTCCTCCAAGCAACACACACACACCAGCCCACTCAGCACACAGCCTGGTCTTTCACAGCGGCCCCATGAACTACTGGGCAACAATGATTTCTATATTTTCACGTTGGTTCTTGACCCTCACAATCACATTTCTCCATCGTTACTGAGCACCTCCTGTGCACCAGAATCTTAAACTTCCCAATGACTGCCACTCTTCTGTGACCTCCTGAAGCTCACCAAGCTGCAGGAAACATCCGTGTACATGGGGAGAAGAGTAATGGAGCAGCACAACCTAACAAAGAAAACAGAAGCTCGAGCAAACACCAAGGAATAGAACGCCGAGGTTCCTACCCTCCACCCCACTCTAGGGTGCCAGCCAGGAAGACCCACCTACAAGCATAAGGTTAAGGACCCTTTGAAGGCAGCACCTCAGGAATGCATGTTTGGCAAAGGAAGGACTCCAAAAAGTCAAGGTTGTTAGTCACCAGGAGATAACATTCAGCAAAGTTATGAAATAACCTCCTGTGGAGGTTTTAAAAAGTAGGTTAGATTCCAATCTCTCAGCCAGGTTAAGGTGTGGCCTGAACTCCCAACAGAGTCAAAGTTCAAAGTTCTCTTCTAGGTAGAGGAGTCAAGGATTTCCACCAATTTACCTGGAGTGGTAAGGCAAGATCACAAGGGAAGAGGGGGAAGAAGAAAACATCACCCCACTGGACCAAAGGCCCAGAGCATAGAAAGCAGTGCCCCTGGCTGGGCTGTCCACCAACCACAACCAGAGCAGCAACAGAGCCAGCAAGAGCAGGCCACCCGAGACTAACCAGCACAGCTCACAGAGGGGCAGGTACCTAAAGGGACTCGTGGTGCCCATCACAGAAAAGGACAGTTGTTCCAGCAAAAAATATTCAAAGCAATCTAGTTATCTAAGATCTAAAATGCATTTTGTCGGCCCAAATCATGCTGACATGATACTTTTAATTTTAATTTTCTCCTTTTAAAAGCACAAGAAACAAAAGTTTCAAACCAGTAGCTTAAAAATTGATTAAACCCAGAAGAGTCACTGCTTGGGCCAGCCGGGTAAACAGCAGGTAAGTGGATGTACTGATGGCCCAACTAAAAGGCACCACCTCTTCACGGGGTACAGAATACTGTGTTATTCAGCTAATTACATGCATATCTTCATCTAATTTTTTTAACAAACAAGTAAGAAATATTAAGAAATACCTAAGAGAAAACTCATATTCTTTCAAAAGTAATCTAGCAATCCTACTTAGTATTCAATACTAGAAAGCGCTTTACGCAGGCAAATTATACAGAAATAAATTACTATCCATGGGTAAGCTTCATTTCTCACTACCCAATTTAAGAGAAACATGTACCGATACCCATTTTTTCCCCTTCAGGAAGAAAACAAATTCACAACTTTCATCACAGTGTTTATACATTTTAAATTCATTCGTTTTCTTGATTTATTTCCCAAAGCAACATCTCCATTAAAGAAAACCAATCAAGTCCATTTAGA
Source organism: Arctocebus calabarensis (assembly GCA_963573935.1). NCBI lineage: Eukaryota > Metazoa > Chordata > Mammalia > Primates > Lorisidae > Arctocebus > Arctocebus calabarensis. The sequence goes on along the minus strand of CAUYON010151175.1, from coordinate 40,932 downwards.
CTTGTTCCTAAATTAACCATGAAGTTCAAACAAAATCTTTCAAGGAGGAAATAAAATAGGTCAACTATGTTAAAGATGAATTAACAGCCCCAGCATCCAGAGGTACAATAATAAGGTGATATAACAGGATCATAATTATGGATGAATTGCAGTTATAGAATGCCACAGGAAGAACTTCTCCCCCCACCAAGAAAAGTCTTACCAAGTGTTAGTTTCTCAAATGCCAGAAGTCCCCTTTTAGGAGAATACACTAAACATTAACGGTGAAGGGAAGCTGGAAAACTCAAGGGCATAAGCACTTTCTGAAGAGTATGCGGAAGTCTTGGCTACAGCCAAGGGTAACTTTCCACTGCCAGGTAACAAGGTCGAAGGAGAGCAATTTTAACTCGATGCCCAGGAAATCAGCCAACAGAGTTGCTCCTGCCTGGAAATGCCTTCCTCCACTACCAGCTCACGTCAAATCACAGGGCTTTAAGGGACATCCCACCTCGATGCCAAGGTTCAGACTCTCAGAGGCCTGTCAGTTGGTTACCTCTTCAGGAAATGAACAAAGACGACCCAGAAAACTCCGTGTGAAATATCATCAGTTGTCAGCATCCTCCACCTTCGGTAAATGTTTAGAGGTACACCCTGTCTTAAAGGAACCCTTGTAACATTTCATCTTCCTTGTACTAAGGCTTCCTCTCTGCCACTTTCAGCTTATGTAATCACACAGCTGGCTGTGTCTCCAACAAGGACCTGCATTGTTTCAATCAAGACAAAAATATCAGGCTCCCCAGGTGTGTGAGGCCATTAGTAACACATCTCTCAGCCAAGGGACACTGAAATTCTCACTGGTTGGAGTTATCAAATAATGAAATCTGAAATAAGGATTCACCTTTGGATGCAATAATCCATATACATCGGTCTAGTCTCACAAAAAGCTTAAACTTAAATTGGTGTTATGTGCTGATATGTATCCCCCCAAAACCCCTGTGTTGAAACCCTAACCTCCAATACCTCAGACTGGATGTGTACTCGGGCCTTTAAAGGGGTCAGTATGTTAAAATGAGGTCGTATGGGTGGGCCCTAATCCAATCTGACTTGTATCATTTGTAAGAGGAGGAAATTTTAGAGTTTTTCCCTTAGTACTTTTTTTTCTGATTTTGATGGGGATATATACGTTTTGGTTACATAATTGGTTGCATAAATATGCATCAAGTTTTGCAATATGCATCAAATATGCATACTGGTTGCATAAATATGCATCAAGTTTTGCATATTTTAAGTCAAAGTTACAAGTTGTTCCCTTCACCTGGAAAACGCGCACTGTACCCATTAGGTGTGAATTTACCCAGGAAATATGGACACAGAGACACAAGGCTGCAGGTGTGTACCAAGCAAAGACAGGACCCTGAAGCTTTTGGAGAGACCACGTGAGGACCCAGAGAGACATGGCCAAAGACAGAGGCCTCGGGAAAAACAACCCACCAGCACCTTCATCTCTGACACCAGCTCTAGGAGGAATAAGTGCCTGTCAAGTCACCCCATCTACAGTATTTTGTCATGGCAGCCCTAACAGAGTAAGCCCTGGCTTGGCTGGAAGCCCTATTCCAAGCCTGGCCCCATGTACAGTACACAGCCAGAGCACAGAAGCCCAGCCCTGTGAACAGAGAGGTTACTGGAGCTGGGCAAGTCTTCCTGGGAGGATGGATGCAATTTACTGGCAGAGAAGAAAAGGTGTAGCAGAGAGAGGCCACAGGCACCAAGGGGACATGCTAAGCCCCAACTGAGAACAGATAAGGCTGCTGGACAAAGGGCAGGAGGAACCAAGCCCACAACATGTAAGTGGCAAATAAACGTATAAATCATTAGTCAGTCTCCCTCACCACCATATTCCAATTAAAATTTCATGCACTTTGATCCCTCTCAAATTAGCACAGATTAAAAATTTAACACTGGATGCTGCTTATGCAAAAACGAGCACATTCAGAGCAGTGGCATTAATACCCATCCTGATCCTCGCAGATAGGGACACCAAAGCTTCGGAGAGAGACCAAGCTCCTGTGGCTGTGAGGCAGGGGCTGGGCACAACATAGGTCTTGCTAAAATGTTGCTTCTCAACCTGGGGTAAGCCTGCCCCCCAAAGGAAATGTGACAGTGTGCAGAGACATTTTTTATTATCACTGTAGGGGAGGGGTGCTCCTGACACCTAGTAGGTGGAGGCCAGGGGTGCAGAACACCCCACAGGGCACAGGATACCCTCCCATGACAAGGAATGACCCAGGCCATCTCATCAGTCCTGTTCTAAAACCAAAGCCAGCAAAACCATACTCTGGCAACGTTTTTGGATTTGAAATAATTTCATAATGAAAAGCTATCAAAGCACCCACAGAGCTGCCAGCCCCTCTGGCTATTCTATTTTTAACCCAGAGAAATCTCGATTTGTCAGGCCTCCCACCCCAGCCTAAGCCTCCTGCACCTGCAGCCCACAGCACTGCACGGGTTCCACTCAGCCCTCGGCCCATATCCCCGCTGTCCTGCCTCCAACCATGCTCTCAAGTCAGTTCTGCGTCTGCACAGCACATCCTCCCAGGACCAGCTATGTGATTTGCAGGGGCCAGTGCCAAAACGAAGATGTCCCTTGCTCAGAAATTATTAAGAAGTTCGGGATGGCAACAGCAGAGCATTAAACCACACATGGGGCCCTTCTGAGTGTGGGGCCAGTGACGGCACAAGTCATGACCCCGTGGAGTGACCTGAGTGGTTCCCTGCCCCCTCACCTCTGCCATCTGCACCCTGGCTTCTTCCTCCTCCAGACTGGCCTCACCACTGCCCCATGGCCCTGAAGCTTGGCTCTGCACAGAGGATAGGCTCTGGGGAGGCCAGAGGTTCTCCTGTACTTCCCAGGGCCAGGCTGAACCCCAGGACTTCTCAGCAGTCTCCATGTCATGAAGTGTTCTTCTTCCCTTATTATCTATAGGCCACTCAGCCAGTAGCTCAACAACGCAGCTCCCTCTTAGGCACCATCTTCTTCCCCGGCCCAAACTCTGCATCATCCTAGAGGCCATCACAGTCCATGCCTGTAGCACCCTCAGTCCTGTGGCCCAAGCAGCTCTGCCCACATTGTACCCACACCTACAGCCACGCTGGACTGGGCCACCATGCACTGCTCTGTCTCTTAACACCCCAACTCCAGAGTCCCTCCCCTGCTCCAGGTCTCTCCAGCTCCCCCCCCCAGGACCAATCAACATGCTAGACAGCTAAGAGGAACCACAGTCAACTGCACATCCACAAAAATCGGGCACCAGATGAAATGCTGTCTTGCATCACCTCTTCTAACCCTCCCAATAGCCCTTGTGAGATGAGCACAACTACTTCTGACCCATCTTCCTGGGAGAAAAGGGATCCTGAGAGAGTCTGAGGAAACGGGTCTTGATAAACAAGCCAGAGAGTGGCCCTCACGCTCTTGATGACAAATCAGAAGTGCTTCCATTTCAGTCCATGGGAAACACTCTCAAGCGCCTTCATAAATGTATGTATTTTCAAACAATTAATTGGCAAAGTGAAAAAAGAATAACAACAACTGGTGAAAACACGGTTGCCTTATTATCTATCTGTGGTTTTAATGCTCTGCTCTTGCAAGACACAAAAAGGCTTCAGTCGCAGAGACTTTGATGTAAATGGCCCATTTCTAAAAACCCATTTAACAGAAAAACTAAGTCAAGTGGACAAAGATGAATTTACAAGGGGGAAAAAAACCTCAGAAACAATTCTTTAAACATCCATCTAATGGGACTGGTAAAGTCAGTTACAATAATAATTATCTTTACTACCATTTTTACCAGGTTCTGCCAGCTCGGGTAAAGAACCAACCTCATGTGATCCCCACAACTTGGTGTATCTTCCAAGAGGACAATGTCGCCTACTCCAGACCCTGTTTCACAGGGAAAAATGATGTGGAGCTGTATTTAGTGGAAGAGAAAGACGCCCATGACCTGTTACAAACAGTAAAATACAAGTTACATTAGAAGGGAGAAGAATGTGCTGCCAGATTTCTTTCTTTTCTTTTTTTTGAGACACAGTCTCATTATGTCACCCTTGGTAGAGTGCCGTGACGTCATAGCTCACAGCAACCTCAGACTCTTGGACTTATGGGATTCCCTCAGCCTCCCAAGTAGCTGGGCCTACAGGCACCTGCCATAATACCCAGCTATTTTTTTGTAGTAGTCGTCATTGTTGTTTGGCAGGCCCAGGCGGGTTTCGAACCTACCAGCTTCAGTGTATGTGGATGGCATCGTAATCTCTATGCCTCGGGCGCTGAGCCAGCGATGCCAGATTTCACTCCAGACTGTCACATGGTCTGGTTATGAACTTACTGCCTTCTCAACTCTAACCCATCCATCTGTCCCTGTAAAGTACACTTCCCCGACTCTCCTTCTAGCTGCCTTCCCACTGTGGCCAGAGAGGAAGAGGAGACAACTTCCACTTGCCTCTCCTGTCCCTGTCAGTGCCACCATAGCACCAGTGGCCGTGGAGGACGACCCCTCCTGTGCTCCAGGGCCCAGGGAGGGTGTGCGTCCTGCAGCCACTGTCTCTGGGCTCTTCCAGGTCATTCTCTTCACTCTTTAGTCCTATGAGCAGTTCCTCATGTTAGAGCCCCTTTGTAGGGTCCAGGCTGGTGCCGCGCACACACACACATCCACAACACCCAACTGCCAGCACCCAGGCTGCACCGAGGCCTCACCCCGGCACTGGGCACCCCACCAGGGAGGTGCACTTGGCCCTGCGGTCAGAGCCGGCGCTCCATACCCAAGCCTGTGGAGAGGAACTCAATGGTGAGCTGCTCCCCTCGGGCAAGGCAGACGGGGCAATTTTTATTTTTTTTACCCTTTTCTATGGTTTCACATTTTTTTCAGTATTTACTTGTATAACCAGAAAATTAAGACATTTTACAATAATAATGTAGACAAACTATCCTCCTCTCTAAACTCCGTGATACTTCAAAGAAGTAAGACTCCCTTAAGACTAAATGAGAAAGGGGGACAGTGGAGGGGGAAGAGGGGAGGGTGGTGGGGAGAGAGGAAGGGGAGAGGGGGAGAGGGAGAGGGGAAGGGGGTAGAGGGACAGGGAAAGGGGAAGGGGACAGTGGGAGAGGGAGAGGGGATAGCTGGAGAGGGAGAGGGGGGCAGTGGTTCTCAACCTTCCTAACGCCATGATCCTGTAATACATGACCCCCCATGTTGTGGTGACTCCCAACCATAAAATTATTTTCCTTGCTACTTTATAACTGTGATTTTGCTACTGTTATGAATCATAAGGTAAAGCTCTGATATGCAGGATGGTCTTAGGCAACCCCTATGAAAGGGTCGTTCGACCCTCAAAGGGGTGGCGACCCACAGGTTGAGAATCATTGTTACACACATATAGCCAGAGTCATGAAATGATGTTTGTGGTAGAATGTTTGCTGTTCTGGCCACAGAGAGCAAAAACAAAAGAGATCCAAGATACCACTACAACAAAATACTAACTGAGGCCCAGCGCCTGTAGATCAGTGACTAGGACACCAACCACATCCACCAAGGCTGGCAGGTTCAAGCCCGGCCCGGGCCTGCTAAACAATGATAACTGCAACCAAAAAATAGCTGGGCATTGTGGCAGTAGCCTGTAGTCCCAGCTACTTGGGAGACTGAGGCAAGAGAATCACTTAAGCCCAAGAGTTTGAGGTTGCTGTGAGCTGTGATGCCACAGCACTCCACTGAGGATAACATAGTAAGACTCTGTCTCAAAAAAGAAAAAGAAAAAAAAAACCTAACTGAAACACCTATTTCTAGAAAAAGGGAAAAATATGACTTAATAGCTCAAGTGCTACTTTGGGTACTTCATATGCGATCACAGAGAAATAGCCTATTTCCATATGATACAAACTAGTGTCCTCCTTTCCTAGATGTGAGACAGCCTAGAGCCTCACGGTCTAGCAGGACCATTTGCAAATTCTAGTACTGAGCCTTGGTCCCTCCCGTCTCTTTCTCCAGCTCTGGGAACCCTCTGGCCCACCTGTCACTCTGCTCAAAACTGTGACTGCTTCACAGGAACCAACAAGAGGAAGGATTAATTTTCCTTCCTGCTTTATCCATCCTTTTCCTTCCCCTCCTTTATCCATCACACCATCCACAGCCTCTCTGAGGACCTGAAGGCAGAACCCGGGCAGACACATGCCATGTGTTTGTGCTCCGAGAACATAAACATCCTGCTGCCGGCTCTCCCTGGTGAGCCCGCTGTACTATCTTTACACAGCACGGCATCCTTCCTGGCACTGGGTTTGTAACACACCATAACACAGACTTCTTCAGACCTATTGTCATTACTGCAGATAAGGAAGAAATTTAGAAGTAAACTAACTGGCTCCAAGAATACTTCCAGGAATCACAGAAACTTCTGGTAATGCTACAGATGCTTTTAGCTGAAGTCTCCCAAGTCTTTTTAAAGAGTCTAATATCCCACTGTGAGTTAAGAGATGAAGATTACTTAGCAGATGCATAACCTGAGGCCCATTAAGCCTCGGTTTCTCCACTAGTAAACAGGGATGCAACATACAAATCCCTTAGTGTGTATCTCGGAGGCTTGCCAGGGGCTTTCTTGAATGATGCTTGTTAAGCAGCTAGGACAGTCCCTAGAACACAAAAGATAACTTCTGCCCAAGTTGGGACTTGGGCCAGCTCTCCTGACCCCTCTCATCATGTACTTGCCCACTGCCTGCTGCCTCTTCTCCCAGTGGGACAGTTTCCACACTGATCCAACCTTGAGATCTGGACTCTTCTCTCCCACCTCCATTTCTAAAGGAAGATTCTATTAGCATCCAGATATTGGTGACTTAATAATCAATAAAAAACTGAGATTAAAAACGTATTTTTTTTTTAAAAGGCAGAATCTCAAATCTGTTGCCCAGGCTGGAGTGCCATAGTGTCAGCCTACCTCATAGCAACCTCAAACTCCCAGGCTCAAATGATCCACAACACCCAGGGATTTTTTTTTTCTATTTTTAGTAGAGACAGGATCTCACTATTTCGTCTCAAACTCTTGGATCCACCCGCCTTGGCCTCCCAGACTGCTAGGATTATAGACATAAGCCACTGCATCTGGCCTAAAAGCTCTTCTTAAATATTGGTTAAAAATCAAGGAAAAATATAATGACAGGTGAGGCTTGTAACTACACTTTTCAAGCTCCTTTGTTACTGCACAGGGAGACTGGAAATGAAATTCTCCTTTCCAAAGTCATATGATCTGGACCTAAATGTTCCTTAAATATCTGGCATTAAAATGGTAACTGGAAAAGATCTTTTCCCGAACACACAGATGTTGTTAAGCCAGTAATGAGAAATATATTAAACACAGTTGTTTCTATAAAACAGAGTACAAGGTAAGATTCCAACAACTTTTATATAACTTGAGTTTAAAACTGCCACTCAGTAATCCTCTGAGGTTTGGAACATGCTGGAGCCCATTTGCTCAGCTATGAAATGTCAGAAAAATCTGTCAATATCAGCTCCCCAAACACCCCAACAGGAAGGTACAAAACATTCCTTCTGAAAACTGAAGAAAATCATGCAGACATTATATATCAGAACAGGAACTTAAAAGTGGGAGGTTGAAATTCAATGATAAAGTCTGCAGAAAAAAAGGCAAAACAGGTGCCATTACCTTTATCCGAAATTTGCCATGACCATAACCTCCAACTTGGGTTTCACGAGAAAGGATAGGGCTGATTTCACGGCCCCTGTAAGCTTCATGGGGCTTGGATGGCTCAGCCACTGGCTTCTAAGACTACGTCACACTTTTAATTTAAAACTGAGACACCAGGGACAGGTTGGAGAAATGTTTCAAATATTCTCAGTAATAGGCAGCGCCTGTGGCTCAGCGAGTAGAGCGCTGGCCCCATATACCGAAGGTGGCGGGTTCAAACCCGGCCTTGTCCGAACTGCAAAACAGAAAAATAGCCAGGCGTTGTGGCGGGGGCCTGTATTCCCAAATACGAGGGAAGCTGAGGCAAGAGAATCGCCTAAGCCCAGGAGTTGGAGGTTGCTGTAAGCTGCGTGATGCCATAGCACTCTACCAAGGGTGACAAAGTGAGACTCTGTCTCTACAAAAAAAAAAAAAAAGGCAAATATTCTCAGTAGCTACATTCAATCTAAGTGAGATATACACACATGCATGTATTCATAACACTACTCACAGAACACATATACACAAAAATATTCCTAACACTAGTCTAGAGGGGGAAATAGAACTCCTTTACATGAATCACGATTGTCTGTATACACATAGTCAGGAAACTGATTCGGCTTTTATAATCAGAGTAGGCCTGGGTAGACCTGAGTAATCTATCATCAGATAAAGTTAAAAAAAAAAAAAATGACTATCTTTCACAGAAGGGGTTAATATTTTGCCTTATTTTCATCTCACCCCCAATGTATAACAGGAATTTTGTTCTGGTTTTTATTCTGTAACCCAAGAAGACTTTTCAAATCCCATCCCAACAAATCATACTTGCCTCTCTGTGATAATACTGTAACAGGAGTTCCTTTTTTAATTTGAATAATTTACACTGTTTTCTCCCATAGCTTCATTGTTGAGGGACAATAAAAGGGACCTTGAAGACACTCTACCACATTCCCAGCAAGGCAAGCCCTCTCCAACCCTGCAGAGGTGCTAATTAACACTGGCCAAGCAGCAAGCTCTGCGCCACTGGCCTGTCAGGAAAGTAATATCTTTCTCTTCCTCGTCTTCCTCCACCTGGGGAAACTGAGGCTCAGAGAAGCAAAACAACAGGCCTAAGGCTGACTTGTGACAGGGGAGCTGAGCCTAAAACCCAGGTCTGTCCAACCACAAAGCCCAGGCTCTTGCCCATCACTCCCTCTGGTGTCACCATGCTGTCACCACCTTGTAGTCATCAGAGCATAATGAAATCCTCAACACTTCCTCTAAGACGGCGGTTCTCAACCTGTGGGTCGCAATCCCTTTGGGAGGCGAACGACCCTTTCCCAGGGTTCACCTAAATACATCCTGCATATCAGATATTTACGTTACAATTCATAACAGTAGCAAAATCACAGCTATGAAAATAATTTTATAGTGGGAGGTCACCCCAACATGAGGAACTGTGTTAAAGGGTCGCAGCATGAGGAAGGTTGAGAACCACTGCTCTAAGGTCTCCAGTCATGTCAGAGAAACAGAGGCCATCCACCTGTTTTATCTCTGGGGGAGTCACGCAGGTGTGAGTGGCTGAGGCCAGCACAAAGGTTTAATTGAGCAGACCTCTGCAGCAAAAAAAAAAGAGGATGCATCACACCAGAAAGGCATTCCTCCACTGAGAAAAATGCTGAAAATGTGCCATTTTATGGAAAGGACTCCTTTGCCCAGAAATAGACAAAAGAATCCATTGATGAATTATACAAAGGAACCAATCTGATTGGAATTTTTGCAGCAGGCAGCACCAATCTACATGTTTATAATATGATGAGGGTACATACTGTGTAGTTCCTCATGCTTATGGCCCTTTAAGGGGCAAATTAAAGAGTTTTGGGCTTTTTTTTTTTTGAGACAGGCAAGAATTATGATTTTAATCAAGCTGCAAATTCACCGGCTGAGACTTGAGCAATCCTTAATCTCTGCAACAGAATCTCCCTCTCTGACCTTCATCTGCACAGCAGCTGCAAGACAGCACTCTCTGTCTTTAGCTAGACAGGAGCTCTCTGAGACGGGGTACAGGTACGTCATCACTCCAGCCACCTTCTGGATGCTCTAGTCCTAATCTGGGCCCCCACCACGTCTCGCTGGATCACCTGGGCAGCCTTCTAACTCGTCAGCAGTGAAAGCAAAGTATGAACTGCATCAGGTCACTCCCCTGTGGAAAACTCTAAATCCAGGGACCCCCAAAGAACCTCCAAGTCCCCACCCACCTTCCTGACCCGCCACCCTCACCCCCGCACACTCAGTTGTAGCCATGCTCCCCTCTTAGGGGGCTCTGCCATGGTTTCACTAGTGTCCCCCCTTCTGGAGGTCAGCAAGAAGGTAGCGGAGTAAACACAGCTGTTGTGAAGCCGGGCTCCTCAGACACAGCTGTCGCTGCTCTGCCAAATCTCTGGGGCGCTACTGGAACAGAGAGTGACTTTAGCTGCTGTCTAGTAATGCAGACAAAAGACACCCTAGACCTTCTTCTGTCTCTAACAACCACCAGAATTAAGGGCTGCTACTCCCTACTTTGATTTGCTATTCTCTATTTGTTTGGTTGTTTTTAACAAACATGCATTTATTTTTTATTATAATATTGATGGAATAGATTGTTCTGATTTTATGCTATATTTTCTCCCTGCCTGCAAAACAAGGACTGAATGTCTGTGTTCTCCCCAGTATAGTGCTATTAGGAGATGGGGCCCATGGGGTGGTGATTAGGTCATGAGGGTGGTGTCCTCATGAATGAGATTAGTGCCCTTATAAAAAGTAGACAATAGAGTGTATGTGAGTGTGTGTGAGAGATACAGCAAGAGAGAGAGATGAGCATATAAGAGTACAGCCATCTGCAAATCAGGAAGCGGGTCCTCCCCAGACACCAGATCTGCTGGCACTTTGCTCTTGGACTTCCTAGATTCCAGAACTGTGAGCAATAAATGTCTGTTGTCTAAGCGGCCCAGTCTATGGTACTCTGTTATAGCCACACGAGCTAAGACACCATCTGTCAGTCAAGGAAGATAGAGAGACTGGTACATATGCTCATTTCCCACATTGTAATTTATCCAAAAACTGACATGGGGCAGTGCCTATAGCTCAAGGGCGCTGGTCACATACACCGAGTCTAGTGGGTTCAAACCCAGCCCAGGCCAGCTAAAACAACAATGACAACCACCACCACAACAAAAAAAAAAGCCAGGCATTGTGGTGGGCACCTGTAGTCCCAGTTGCTTGGGAGGCTAAGGCAAGAGAATTGCTTAAGCCCAACAGTTTGAGGTTGCTGTGAGCTGTGACTCCATAGCACTCTACTCTACTGGGTAGAATCTCAAAACATAAAAACCAGACATGGTTTGTTTTTTCAGGCCTGATAGGTATCAAAACATCAGGTATGCACATGCTTCTGTAGAGAGGAAGGGGGGTGGGGAAGGAGTCACCCAGCAATGTCAGAGCATCATTTAAAGTGGTCAGCTAGCCCAGCGCTTCTAAAAGTGCAAGTCACACACTTGTTTTAAAAAAAAAAAAAAAATCAACTTAGCGGATTTATTTACTTAGTGAAATAAAAATAGATTAGAACAGAGTAAACTAGGACTACTCAACTAGAAAATATCAGAAACCAAGAAAGAGAAAAGAGCCATCAAACAGACCCCGGTGTCCCAGAGAAGTGAGGGGAGTCCTCGGGATGGTGGCAGAGAGCCCTGGCTAAGGGACACAGACCCCGGCACCTGTCCAGACCAAACCACCCAGAAAAACTTCACGAATACCGACACCAATACCTAAGGGGTCTGAGAAACTGAAAGCAGGTGACACAACTGGGGAGGGGGGTTGGGGAGGGGTGGGAGTTGACGAATAATTAGCAAGTAAAATATAAGACCAAAAAAAAGGCAAAGTTGGAAAGTAATTTTAGTGTATATATACTACATAGCTCATGTGTCAAGAGCATTTGCAAAATCCTTCAAGGTCAACACAGAAAACCAACCCAAGTGATGAGAGAAGTGCATTGGGTGTGGGAGGGATAGGGTATGCAGATGAAGGAGAGGTGGCAAATCTGAAAATCCAAGAAGCTGCAATGAAATCATGTTTTGGAGACTTAGAGGTAAAAGTTGAAAGAAACGGCCAAAAGAGATGGAAGTGGTTGTCTCTGAAAGTGGAAAGTGGATAGGCAGGCAGGACTCAGGATCTTTTCCTCTGATCCACCCTCTCCAGTGCAAACTTCTCCTAGCCTGAAGGCCCTTCCCAGCTGACCTCGCCCTCTTCCCACCTCAGTCCTTTCCTGCACTGCCAGTCAGCAACCTCCTATTCCTGCAGGGCTTCTGGGCCCTCAACAGGTGCCCAGGGGCCCAGCTGAGCAGCAAACAGAACTGATCTCTGTGGTCTCTTAGATGGGCTGGGCCTTAGGATACAGTGTTTGTTATCCAACTTTCTATAACGGTGAGAGAATTTACACAAGCCACACACATGCTTTTCTCTCCGAAGAATAAGCAGACCTTCCCCTCTTCAGCAACCTGGCACCCGTTGAAGGAAGACTTTGATGGTCACTGAGGTGTTGCTCTCTGCTCTGTCCATTTTAGTGCTCAAGCATGTAATTATGTTTTTGCCAGATCACAATGTATTACACTGGAATTCTACATACACATACAATAGCAGGGACCAAAACTTTAAGATGACACATATCGAGGAGAAAAATCTTTAAATGTTGTTTCTGAACACATCTTATCTGTGTCTTGAATTTTTTCTCTCTGTGAATCAAGAAAATCATGCCAATATTCCATTTTAATGGCAAATCCTGTCAGTCGGTGCACACAGCATTGTTTGGGACACTTATGCAATTACGTGTTCAATTCTGGGTTATACATTTTGAAAGAGTTGATGAAACAAAAAGGGGAGGGGCAAAGGAAAGTTCTAGAACAAAACTAGAACCAGCCTCTCAATCCCAAGATCTCTGTGCCTGACGTTCTTGGTCCTTCTGGAATGTTCCTTTGTTTTCCATTGACCTTAAGCCAGAAAAGTTTTGCTTAAATCTTTAGTTCTTGCTCCATCAACCTCTCCCTTACCGCTTCAAACTGTACCAAAGATCTTCCTCTGGTAGGGACCCACTGTAGCCACTGCCAGGATCTCCCAGGCTTTTACTATTCATTCTCCACCAGTTTCCTGTCTATCAAACAAAAGCTAAGTCACTAGGAAACACTGGGCACCCTCTTTGTGTGGTCCTTGACCCACCCAACCCAACCTGGGGGAGAGAAGCACTTAGTTAACAATTAAAAAAAAAAAAAAGCAACAGTGCCAGTCCCCAAACAAGTACTTTGTAATTAAAGCCACTTTATAAGTAGCTAAATCAAAAAGAGATTATCTCAACTCAGTGCAGGGCAAGGAGTAAGATTCTTACTTGTATCTCCACTTCTCTGCTCAGACAGAAAAATCTCCCCTGAAGCACTTTCTTTGCCAACTGATTAAATGTAGGAAAACGCTTCCCACAGGGAACCAAAATTGGTACTAACAGCCACAATAATAACCCATGAAACACCCTCAGCATGTGAATTGTTATCTTAATTATTTTCTTGCTTTACTTCTAAGCCACAAAAAGTTTCAAACTGAGTTTACATTTCCTATCTCTCCATTCTTTAGTGGACCAGGTAATTGACTGCTACTGGGTTGCCAGTAGAACTACCTCCATGTAACCACAGGGGGGAGCAAGCGTTTAGCTTCCTGGCCAAGTACCCCAGGGGCATTGTCCATGAGCAAAACACAAACCACTGTCTTCCTCATGAAGCGTGGGCCAAGTCTGTCTGGATGCCCAGGGATCTCACCACAGGAGATCTTCTGTTCTTTCCATGTTCAGCCTGCCTTTGGCTTTCCTCTCATTAAAAGTGTGACCCAAAGACAAACAAAACACTCCCACCAATCAAGAGTAAAGAATATTCCAGGCCATGCACTAGGAATACCAATAAAGAAAACTTTGTAAATGTGTTAATTCCACAGATAAACCAAGAACCAGTGGGGAATTTACTACAAAGAGGTTAGCTGTGGCCAAGTGTGCCAAAGGTTAGGTTTTGCAGGAAGCCTGAGATCACAACTTGGAATTCACAGGCTGCACTAGTGTAGCTTCTAGAACAGAAGAAAGGGATTTTTATCTCTCCTTACAAGGTCAGATGGCCAACATGTCAAAGTGAATTTACAGTCAGACAGAAGGGCAAACCACACAAGTGAAGTCATCACGAGCACCACATAGCCTGGGCCCTCACACAGACATTTATTACAAACTATAACTTAAAAGGCTCATTCCCTGAATAACAGAGAGTATCACTCAACTCCCTCACACCACCAACATTAACACAGACCTTAAGATGTCGGGTAAATGTGCTGGGCATCACCCCATCTCTCCTTGCCCTGGACAGCTCACATTCACTTCTTCCTCCATCCATCGCATTGCAGTTCATTCATTCATCACAAATTGTTTCAGGGCCTCCTCCTCTGAATAAGCATCACAGTGGGGCTGAAATTAGAAGCCAGTCCTCGCCTTTAAGGAGATGGAAATACCTAACCAGGCAATTCCAAACAAAGGTGAAACCACTGATTTGAGGCTACACCAGTCTAATCACAGCAACCCTAGAGTAATAGAAAGAGGGAAAAGAAAGAGGGAGGGAGGGAGAGAGAGAGAGAGAGAGACAGAGAGAAAGAGAGACAGAGAGAAAGAGAGAAAGAGAGACAGAGAGAAAGAAAGAAGGAAGGAAGGAAGGAAGGAAGGAAGGAAGGAAGGAAGGAAGGAAGGAAGGAAGGAAGGAAGGAAGGAAGGAAGGAAGGAAAGAAAGAAAAAAGAGAAGGAAGAAGAGGGGGGAGAGGAAAGTGAAAAAAGAAAACAAGAAAGTCTGAAGTTTTACCTGGAAAGTGGAATTGCTCTAATTCAGTGGTTCTCAACTTTCCTAATGCTGCAGCCCTTTAATACAGTTCCTGCGGGTCTCGAACACAGGTTGAGAACCACTGCTCTAACTGATCTGGGTAACAAATGACAGCCAAATTAAAAATCTAAAACTCAGGCGGCGCCTGTGGCTCAAAGGAGTAGGGCACCGGCTCCATATGCCGGAGGTGGCAGGTTCAAACCCAGCCCCGGCCAAAAACTGCAAAAAAAAAAAAAAAAAAAAAATCTAAAACTCATTTCTTTTGTACCTTGCATGTCATTCCTAAAATGAGAATGAAATTGATACCTCTCTCTTGGTTGTTATGAGGATTAAATGAGCTCATCCTCTACTTGTAAAGTTTTTAGAGCATGGAACGGCGCAGAGTACACGCTTACTACATCAGCTGTCATTACCATGACATGAGCATGAGTAGGTCTAGTGTGCACAGGGGCCAGGATCGCATTGCTACATTGTAAGGGTATTTTTAAAAATTCAACTTGCAATTTAAAGAGTGTTACTCTTTGTTTAAATACATCCTTCCCCCTCCCAACACACATTAATGGTAAGAGCATATGATCTAAAGAAAGAAAGATGTGAGTTCAAATCCTGCCTTAGCCACTAACTCCAGCACAGTAATTGTGCACGAGTTTCCTTATGTCTCTCTGAGCTCTGACCTCATCTAACCACCCACCTCCCTGGGGCTGTAGAGACCCCCATGCAAACCCCAGAGCAGTGCAGACAAGGAGAGCAGTGGGAACAATCGGCACAGAAACTCCAGGAGCATTCTCCTAGCTGTCCTTTTCCTCGAAAGCTTTAAAATGTTAAATAAACAGTAACACGGGAGCATATAAAAACCATAGGAATTCCACCAGGTCAAAGCACAGCCTCTCCCAAGCAAATCAGAAAAGACACCCAATCCTCAGCTATCACTCATGCTCCTTGTAAGAGTGCATTGAAAAAAGTTTACTCAGTACCAGTACCACACCAAAGAAGCGAAGCCATAGACGACCACAAATAACTGAAACCTACAGAGAAAAGTAGTTCTCCTTCTGGCTTGGGTATCCTTCTCCATCTGTACGCTATGGTTTTTAAAGCCAGTATTAACCTCCAACCAACTAACATTTTCTATGTGAGCTGAGTATAGTGATCTCCTAATTGATTGCACAATCTTGTCAGTGTCTCATATTTCTAGCTGCTATATATGTTAAAATTACTTTCCATCTATTGCCTTTTAACTGTTTTGACATTCTTCACAAGCAAAAGATTTTAGTTTTTATGAGCTCAGATCTATCTCTCATACTTATCTCCTTTAAAAAAAAAAAACAAACACTAAGTCAAAGCAAAACCAAAACACCAGAGCATAACATAAACCGCTCAGTTCAAAGTCCTGAACAGGTCCAAAGCCTTCTAAGCCCAAAAAGGCAACTGGGATCAGTTAGAGCACCTGCAACTTGCCAAACACCCTACATTCATTAACTCGTTAAATTTTACTGACAACTCTTAAGTCATATTATTATGCCGCTCTACAAATGAGAAAACTGGATTAGGTGACAGATTCATTAACTATGAGCATTTTACAACAAGGTGACTAAGTGTACCTCTACCCTCCCAAATAGGGCTCAAGAAAAAAAGAAACTCTCAATTATTACAGCACTTTTTGTTGTGCGTCCAAACAGGAAAACTTTTACTCTAAGGTACTACATGGTTCAGCCAAATTCATGTCTGCAAATTAATTATTGCAACTCAACATCCCTTGAATCCATTCCTATGCAGCAGCCCTACATTTAATCCATTTTAAGGAACTTCCATAAGTCATTTTCTCCTAACTCCCACTCTCTCCAAGGGCTAGCCAAAAAAAAACCACCATCACCACACAAAACTTTCAAGTGTTAAGATAATACCAGTCTGGCTTAGCGCCCGTAGCACAGTGGTTACAGCACCAGCCACATGCACCGAGGGTGGTCGGTTCGAACCCAGTTCAGGGCCAACTAAACAACTGCAAAAACAACAACAACAAAATAGCAAGGTGTTGTGGCGGACACCTGTAGTCCCAACTACTTGGGAAGCTGAGGCAAGAGAATCACTTAAGCCCAACAGTTGGAGGTTGCTGTGAGCTATGACACTACAGCACTCTACCAAGGGCAATACAGTGAGACTCTGTCTAATAAAAAAAATAAATAAATAAACATAGGACCAGTCAAGAAAAGGATAAAGGACTGTCCAAATGCCTTGGTAGGGAGAAACCAGGACTTAGAAACTCGATCCAGCAGTCCTGGACCTGTGGTTTCCATCTCCTGGAGGTACCTCTCGTGCTTTCTGGGTTACCTGGACTTAATTCCTCTGCTTCAGAAAGGAGCGTGAACTGGGAAAGGGTTTCACTGGCAGAGACGAGAGGGAAGGGGACCTGCTATAGAAGAGAAAGTGGATGTTTTCTCTAACCTTTTCAGAATGCATTCATATAAGACCATGTCTCCCATGATATAACCTAACTTTCTGAAGAAACTAGTTCAAAATTCTAAATTTGTCTTCCCACAACTTGGCTGGTAAGATCAACGCAAGATTCCAGGAAGTATCTGTCTCTAAAATAAAATGAAAACCCAACTTCAAATAGCACAAGTGCTCTACTAATACACAACCAACCAGATCATATCAGAGCCACAGATGGACTCAATGACTCCTGGACAGCTTAGATTACAAGGCCCATATTTGGGTTTGCTGTGACACATCTTTCGAGAGTTTATTAAGCACAGAATACATGGTTTAATGAAGTCATTTATTGATCCCCCACCTGCCGCCAGCAAGAGTTTTGAAGCTGTAACACTTAACACTCCCCCCCTGCCACCAACTCAGATGGAAGAAAGAAAGAAAGCGGGTGCTCTACTTTAAGTGGAGAAGCTTCTAGAATAGAAGGGCAGAAGATGGCCAAGTGAAATGATGAGCCAGATGAATTCACTCTGTGTTTCCATTCTTCCCTCTGCTCCCAGGACAGGATAAGCACAGCTATACTCGGATTTCAGGGCAGTACACACACTGAAGCCAACTGCAGGTGACTCCGTTCCTCCTGAATCCACTGCTCTGTTTCCCTCGCACTGCTGATAACTGCGATCTGAGGAGACCTGAGCGGGATGAGCGGCTGCGGCCAAGGCTAGTCAGGGACGCCTCAGTTAGACTTCTGGGTAAGGAAGCGCCAGCCAACAGATCAGGCCCCACTCTGGGCACTCTCTATCGGCAATCTGGGCTGAACCAACTTGTTAAATAAAATGATTGAAGCACAAAACCACTTACTTTTTAAAGACTCACATGCATGATCTGAATCTTTGTTTTGAAAACAAATGCTAGGAAATCTTACCCCCCCCGCAAAACCCTCTTCTAATGAGCGAGAACGCCTGTTATCCACGCGTGACAGGTGCTTCATAGCTTGGAACTAACCACACTGTATTTGATGTGCTCAGCAGATGGGGTTACTGTAGGTAGGAAATCATTAACAGTACAGTGGGATTGCTCACGGGAATCCAAATGCCAAGTTCAACCAGGGAAAATGAAAGCCACCACTGCCCTCAGCATTCAAAAGAGACTTCATCTTATGCTTCAGGCATTTAAATGTGCTATTCAGCCACAGTGTATTAAACAGGAAAGGGCTTTTAAAAATCCCGACATTATGTAATGCTAGAAGTGCTATCTAGCCAAGCCTGCCTATAAAACCGAGAAGGAAGGAGCCCGGCCAGGCTGTCAGCACTCATCCTTGTTACAAGTGGTCACCGAAGAGAACAAAGACAAGGGGATCCAAACAAGGAAAGGAGCAGGATTTAGGCTGCATCTTGATGTTTATGCTGTACAACGTGCTGATTTGGGACTCAAAATTTCAAGTTGCCCAGCTGCCTGTATTATTTACTCAGAGGCCACAATACAGGCAGCCAGACATACAAATTCCCACGGAGCCCCATCTAAACCGTTTTAAAGATAGGGTTTTTTCACCTGTTAAGTTGCCTAGGATAAGATGAATTTTCAACCAGCCACAAAACAAGGGATGCTGAGATAAATAAATGAATCATAATGGGAAAGGTATCATCTTCAACCTTCACACAGCCAAGCAACTGTATTTAAAACCAATAAAGCACTGCCCAATAAAACCCCTGTGGTGATGGAAACAGCTACACCTGAAGTGTCCTCTAGGGGAGCTACTGAACACCAGAAACGTGGCTCAGAAGACTAAGGCCCTGAGTTTGAATACCCAGCCTCAGGTGGCCAGGAGTCCGCAGGGGAGGATGACAGAACACAAGGTTTGTTATCACAGAATAGCACTAGAGCACCCAGAGGGGAGCAGAGAGAAAGATGACCCAAGCAGCAAGCAGCAGTAAGCGGGGTGTCCCTACCTACCCCAGGAGGGCAGTGAACAAAAACACACAGAAAACCACAGACGTCTTGTGGTCAGGGAACACCAAGGCAGGTTGGGGCCACCAGGGTGGGAACCACCACAGGGGCTGGGGTGGGGATGGCCAAGCCAGCAAGGACAGTGACAGCCCTCAGAAAGCTGATCTTCCTGCCAGGGCCACAGACACCCACCAAGAGATAAGCTAATTTCAGGTTTTAGTAAGTGCTACTAGGGAAGAGTGTGAAAAGCGGGGATAGTGGAGACAGACTGCCACTCAGTGTGGTGGGAACGCGAAAGGTGCCCACGTTGGCATTCCCACACGATGGACCACTGCTCAGCCATGAGAAGGGAATGAGGTTCCGACACGTACTACACATTGCACAGACCTTGGAAGCCACACGCAAAAGAACACACAGTGTATGATTCCATCTCTATAAAATATTCAGATAGGCAAATCTGTACAAAGGAGATTAAGAGCTGGGGGGGTGGGAAACAGCGGAGTCTACAAGACTACAAGGTTTCTTTCTGAGGGGATGGCAATGTTCTACAATTGACTGTGGGGATGGTTGCACGTGTGTGAATATTCTAGCAGCTCCTGAACTGCATGCACTAACTTGTGCACTGTGTGAATTGTTCCAACGGGGACTGGAGAGCTGCAGGGACGGCCTCTCACAGCAATGGATCCTCACAGCGAAAGGGAGGCAGCCAGCGAAGACCCGAGGGAAGAGCATTCAGAGCAAAAGGAACAGCAGATGCCAGGTCCCTGAGGCTAGAACCCGCTGGCTGTGTGTGCCAGGCAGGACGTCGGGTGGCAGGACCTGTGCTGTCCACAGGGAAGCCACGAACAGCTACCGAGCACTTGAGATGTGGCTGCCTGACCTAGGAGGTGCTGTGTCCAATACCCGCTGGACTTCCAAGACCCAGTATAAAAAGAAAGGAATGCAAACAATTTCATTCATATCTGAACCACAAGATTACATCTTGAAATTATACTTTTGATAAAATGGCTTATCTAGGAAGGTTAGATAACTAAGTTCATGAACTCTAGGAAAAGCGCTACATACCTCACTGCTAAACATCACTACAGTCACCTTCAAAGTATTACCCTTGGGAAGCGCTGTGATGGGGCTACAGTTTGGTTTTATACATTTCAGGGAGACAGGAATTACAGGTAAAGTCATAAAACAATTTGGGGAAGGCCCATAGAGGTTTGGCCTAAAAAGGTGGGACATCTCAAAGCCCTGGCTTACAGGTTATGGGTAGTTTACAGATTCTTCACTCGACAATTGGCTGAAAGAGTTAGGCTCTGTCTAAAAGATTAGGAGTCAGTGAAAAGGAATGCTTGCGTTAAGATAAGGGTCGGTTAATGCCAGACAAACTACTGACATACATCCAGACTTAAGTGGTTTGTTTATGTCCATTGAGACCCGCAGGTATGTCTTGCATAGCCTTAGGCCTGTTAATGAGTCACAAAGGACCTCTCTAAGAAGGAGGAGACAAGATAAGACTTATTGAATCTCCTTTCTCAGTACCAGCAACTCAGTTTCAGGGGATCCTCTTGGCCCAGGGGGGTCGGAGTCCAGTGAGCTGCTGGGCAGAGCCTAGATTTTATTTTAGTTCACAGTATCATAAACTATATGAGGAAGGCTATTAATAACCTATTTTTATAAACAAAAAAACTCAGGCACAAAGAGGTTAAATGATTTGCCCACAGTCACAAATTTCCTAAGGGTTGGAACTGAGATTGAAATCTGAGGAGTGCAATCCTCTCATCAGCATCCCTGTCCTCCTTCCAGGAGGAAGGGTGTGTGTGCAAAATCTCCCACGTCTGAGCAGCTGAGCCACCATCTCTCGTCAGGATCCACCACCCCACGCCCCCTCCTCTAGTCCTTCTCCATGGAACAGAGTGATTACCGTGTGGTAGAGATGAGTTCACATTCCTTCCCATCAGGATTAGGAGGAAAGCCCGCTCCAGCCTCTAGGCCCTTACAGGGCCTGACCCCAGGCCCCTAGCCCACTGCCAGCCCCTCCACTCTGAGCCAAATTTGAGGCCCATAATCCATAGCCACATCCAAGAAGCCTTGAGCTACGGATAGTAAACCTCTTTAAATTATTTTACAGAGTATGGCTTATTGCTTATTTCCTTTTGACAACACTCTTTTTCACATGCCTAGGACAGTGTCTGGCACAGAGTAGGCACTCAATAGATGTTCTGTGATTACTATTATTAGTGAATAAAGAAAGAGAAGGAAGAAGATAAATCAGGTTTTTAACTAAGAAACTGGGTAGAAGCTGGCATTATTCAGTGATAATGGACGTGGTAATGGGGCAGCTTTGGGAAGGACAGAGGTAGTTCTGTGGCCATGTGAAGCCCGAAGTCCTTCTTAGTTATCAAGTGCACCAGTCAGACAGCTGCCTGCCTAACTGCGGCGTGCAGAGGAAAGGTGTCTTCAGCTTAAAGGGAGTGCTTGAAGCTGTGGCTGGGCTGGATGAGAAATCGGAAACACAGTGAAGAAGAACAGAGTGTAGGGAGGAAGCTGGAGGCTTGCAACCCCTAGAGGCACAGACACAGAGGAGCCAGAGCAGGACTGCAGAGGGCAGCCAGTGAGCAGGGGAGGGACAGACGGCATGCAACGTGGGAGGCCGAGGGATGCAGGAGCATCACCAGATACACCGAGGGGAGAAGGCAGGCAGCAGACCACGCACACGTACGACCAGATGTACATCCCTGACACGACGTGCCCGGGACAGCCCAAATGGGCCCTGAAATCTGGTGTCCCGTGGGGCAACATCCTCTGGTACTCTCAGAGCTGAGAACTGGTCACGCTAGTTGGCAAAGTAGGAATAGACACAGTCCCAAGCCTGGAGGAGGGGGAGAAAGGGAAGGGGGTAGACAGAGCAGAGGGCAGGGTCTATTCGCTCAGGGTCTGCTTTCTACGGAGGGGGGCAGGAAACAAGCAGTGGTTAAAGGGGGACTGTACTTTTAAGGAAATTTGTAAAAGGAAATGCCTGTATTTCAGCTGTTTGGAATAATGCAGGAGAAAGAGGGTGAACTGCAGGAGGGGCAGCCCTGGGAAGCAGAGAGAAGGGCGTTGGGGAGGCTGGGCGGGAGGGCTCCTGAGCAGAGGGGAGAAGCTGAGACAACCAGCACCAAGTCAGGAGAATGGACGAGAGTGGCCAAAGGCAATAGTCTGCTCCGGTGAGATGACTCGAAATGTGTAGTAAGATTTCTGACAGAATGGTAAGAGACCATGGTCACAAACATGGCAGCTCCGGAATGAGGGAAAATAGTTTTCACCCTGGTAGGGTGTCCAACCAGAGCTGGTTCTCCCCAGAGAGTGCAAAAAAAACAGGTGGGTGTCTGCTGGTACCAAGTTTGCATCAGAGCCCAACGGTAATGGAACAGTCAGAGGAGACAGAGGATGTGGGGACTCTGTTCACGACAGACAGGGCACCCCCAAAGATGCAGAGAAAACCAGACGTGCAAATGGTCACTGCCACAGGTGGACATCACTTTAAAACTGGTTTGATGTTAAACAATAAATCATCCAGGTGCAGCCTCCGTAATTCAGCAGCACCTAAATAAGCCTCATTTGAACAGTCATGCCAATTTTAAGTCTCTCACAAAGGACTAGCTGGAAGCAGAAAGGCAACAGCAGTTCCAGATCTCACTAAATCGCTTTTTAGACACTTGTCAGCAACTGAGCACCCCAGCCCTGGTGTCGGCTGGCTGGCGCCAGCGCACAGCCGTCACTTACACCCCAGGGCCGGACGCCAAAGTGGGCGGCCACTAGAGGGCGACACAGCCCAAAGACGGGAGAGACACCCCTCCCCTCCCCCAGCCCCCAAGACTGATTTCAGCCAAACAAAGATCTAAGCAGAAGACACACATTGAAATTCCTCCCCAGGTCAAAAACTCAGTTCATTTTTTAAGTCGAGATAATACCACAAAACACACACTCACACAACACCCACTCTGTGAATGGGCAGAGAAAAGGACCTCAGAAAGGCTCCTCTCTGGGGGAATAAGATATGGGAGGGGGATGGGCAGCACAAATCAAAGGCACATGCTCACTTTTCAGCCCAAGTGCTATGTCTCAGAGGTTGTTGGAAAATGCCTTCACATATTATTTTAAAATACACTAAAAACCAGAAGATCTAATACACATATAGAAAACATAGCACTTAAGGAAACTTTGGAAAGAGTCAGGGTAACAAAGACGCTACTCCCTTCAAACAGAATCTCCAAACAGCTGTGTTCAAAAGAGACCTTATATCTACCTCACCTAGTTCTGTGTGTTGTCCCTAAGGAAAATAAAGCCCCCAGAGATTAATTTGCTCAAATAACAGGCAAAATTAAAATAACACCCAACTCTCGGCCAGGATCCCAATACACGGGACTCCTCTGTTTTAGCATCTGACATTCAGTTATCAATTCTCTATCTTTCCAACATCATTCTATTTGTCTTCTCTTTCACTCCTCCCCCAAAGAGACACTTTAGGAGATCGTATACCTGGAAACAGGACTGTCTTCCTTAGGTTAGATTCAATTGCCTTTACTCTTCCTCCTGCGTCTCACTCCACTCCAGCCCTCCCCATCCTCTCTGGCCTTGATGCGATTCCAACATTTCTCTCTGTTCTGTCCAATCTGGCCAATGTTAACACAGGCCCAGGGTCCTGCACAGAGAGAAAGTGAGAGGGGGATCCAAAGATAGGCAGGGGTGGACCTTGGCAAGAAGACAACCAACAGACAGAAGGAGACTCTTCGGGGGTTTAATCCATCAAGTGAGATGGTTTGCGTGACAGTATGTTGGGCAACACTCCACTGCAAGTGAGACTGAGGGAGGCCTATGAAGCCAGAGAACGCACCTTGGTTCTCAACTCTGGCTGCTTTTTAGAACTACCTGGGTGGCTTTTAAACAAACCCACCAAGGGCCAGGCATGCCGGCCCCAGACCAATGAACATCTCTAGGTGTGAGCCCCAGAGCATGAGGGCACAGGTGAGGTAGCAAACCTCCCCCAGGAGATTCTGACGTGCAGCCAAACTAGAAAACCACTGGGCCAGACCCACAGGTACAAGTGGACAGGAACAAAGGTCGGGGCTGGACTCTCAAAAGTCATCCCTCCCAAGTTAGCAGCATCTACTTGTCATAAAGCCACAAGCTTAGCTTGGTGACATTCATGAGTAATTTTCTGCAGCGAGGAGCAGGGAGAAAAACATACCAGGATCAACCAGGACAGCAGGCTGGCAAAAAGATCGGGGCTCAAGCCTGTGGTGTGATGCAAAGTCATGCAGCCCCTATGGCTGAAGGCGCCCAGGCTGGACAAGGATAGGGAAAAGCTACTCCAGAACACAGCCGCCAGAATAGGAGAAACCAGGCAGGCCAGCACAGGGCAGGGAGGGACTTCAGAATGGCCCGGGGACCTTCTCCAACACCTTCCCTCTACCTGTCCCACTGTTCTGGGCACCGGCAGTGGTGAGTAGGGCCAACTAGGTTGGCAAAGTCCTTCCAGATGCTTCAGACACCCCTGCCTCATGAGGAGCACCGGACAGAAGGGAAAGGTGGGGACCCAGAGATAAAATCAGGGAGGGGAGACTGCAGAGTCTATGCACTCAAGAGGTAAAAGCATTTTCAGCTGAGACAGAGGCTTGGCCTAACCAGAAAGAAACATGTTTGGATTTACTACAATGAGAAAGCGTGAGGCCAGTGTATTGGCAAGCACATCCACAGGGTATCAAAGGCCTGTATTTAGGAAGTAGACCCTAATGATAAGGTGTGCCCCCCCCCCCCGAAAGGAGAGAGCAGGTGGTGTGAGCTGGATCAGAATATTCGAAAGAAACCCTGCTTGGTTTGGAGACTGAAGAGGATCTGGAATCAATGTCCAACCAGGGGAGAAGAAAAAAAAAAATGCTGAGTGTGAAGTCAGCTCCCACCCTTTCCCCCCAGAGGGACTGGGGCTCCCCAGGAGCGTGTCCTCCGGTGACAAGGTATTTTTTAGGTGGACGTGGCAACCATTTCCTCAGCTATGAAATGAAGACAGGCTTCCCTTCAGCTCCAACGGCTTATGGTTCGATAAGTATTTCAGAACATTCTCAAAGATTTGGCACAAAAGATTATTTGGCCAAACAACAACAAAAATTAAAACACACACACACACAGGAAAAAGAAAAGGAGGAAGAGGAGAAATGCCAGTTCCTAGTTTTTAAGACTGATTTCTGTTTTAAGATCAATTTTGTTTTTGTAAACAAATTGTTGTTTTAACACAATTGTTGATAAAGCAAAACTTCTGGTCATACCAGTAAACAAGATAATAAAAAAAAAGACAAGAAAAGCCACAAGTTGCTTCACCAATTCAGTTCCACTTTTATCTACTCATCGATTTTTAGATCATGAATTCCACCTCAACAGCCTCACGTTACTCACAGAAGCACCTGAAAAGCAGCAGAGCTGATGTGCTGTGCTGCGGTAGCTGAGTCTCCCCAGAACACAGAAGCACGTACACATCCATAACGGCATGTCTGTGAGCAAATCTGTGTGTTCCCCAGCAGAGCAGAGAGGAACACCCGTCCCATGAAGGTTAAGGTTCCTCCAACTTCTCTGTTAATTTCGGCTGAGCTGTGGGGAATGTTTCGTGAATGAAAAGGAAGTAAAGTGAGCTAATAAGTGATCTTGGGGGAGACAGAGGGCCCTGGGGTCAGCAGCCTCAAGTGTCAAGTACATCCCTTCTGCTGACTTGGCATTCACACTAAGTGCACTTGGAACAGCTATTCTAAAAAATGAAAACAACACCTGAATAAAAAGCAGAGGCAACTGCTACCTGGAGGTTAGGGGAGAAAAGGCTCACAGCATTAACAACAAAGATGAGAACATTCTGTATACAGCATGTCACTGGCAAGGGTGTCGGGGTAACTGTGAGTCACATTTGTATCACTTCAAACAATCCCAGGGAAACACATCCAAAGGTCACTGTAAAATACTAAGGATGATTTTTCGTACTTACAGACCTTACCTTACCTTTAAATTTTGCCTTTTCCATTACACTGTGGCTCCCCAATAAAGACTGAAAAAAGGGCTCATTGCTTCCCATTTATTATTAATCCTTATTCCCATAAATAAAGATTAATGTACAGGAGAAACATGGCTGACATCCAAACTCAAAAATGTACTCAAATCAAATTTAAACATGATAAAAAATAAATTGATTGCATATTATCCTGAACATAAATTATTCTAGATGGTAATAACAATGGGTTGTTTTTCCTGCTCAAAGACAAGTTGGCCTGGATATATTCCTACATTCTGAATAATGTATGTGCTCATTTAAATTAGCATCTGGAATCAGGACCTTAAAGGTAACCAGAAAAAAAAACAAAACACTCAAAGAAAGGCAGTTCTGCAAATGTTCTGGGCTAGGAAATTCTGTTTAAAATTCTTAGTTCATTCCTCGACTACTTACTAAGCACTTGCTTTATTCTGGGCATGCTGGGAGATGCTTCTTTCCTCTTCCTGAAATTCCCTTCTAGATGGAGGGAAGTCTTGCCAGCACACTCATCTGGCCTCTCCCAGTCTCACACACTCCAACCAGAGCTAGAAAGAACAGCCAGCATTGGCGTGAGTTTGAGTAAAGAACTGGCAATGCTTAGCCAAAAGACCCTTCCTCTGTTCCACTTTATCCTTTTATGAACATCAGTCCAAGGATGGCCCCTCTGGGCACTAGGGGGTATCAAATCTGCCTAATTCCACTTTCTGCATTATGAGGTCCACTGGCCTGGGTATATAAGCCTATATCGAGCTTTAGGGCTGATGTTTTTGGTCTCCCTTTGCAACTCTTGCTATTTCTCTGGTGGGCTGTATTTACTGGACCTCCTTGTGCCCAGATGCCTAGCGCTGTGCTGCCCTAAGGCAGAAAAGTTCACA
Source organism: Arctocebus calabarensis (assembly GCA_963573935.1). NCBI lineage: Eukaryota > Metazoa > Chordata > Mammalia > Primates > Lorisidae > Arctocebus > Arctocebus calabarensis. The sequence continues at coordinate 14,041 of CAUYON010151175.1, read as the reverse complement.
TGCAAATAGGGCTGGCCCCCAATTTCGAGTATCTAAGCCTCTCCTCAGGGGAGACTATTTTAAAATGCAAACTCCTGAGACCTGGGCCCATAAATTCTGCTGCAGGAATGGCTCTGAAATCTGCACCTGGGACAACCTTGGCAAAACGAAAACCATGAAAGCACAGAAAAACTCATGGCTCTCAGTACCTCTGAGCTTACAAGAAAGACATAATTTTAATAGGAAGTCTGATTTCTCATTTCCACAAAATTAAATGATCTTACGCTTGATCTGGTGACCTACAGAAAATGCTCACAGGGCAAGATGATGACAAGTGAGAAATGCAATTTCAAGTATAGGAGAACCTCTAGAAGTTGACCACCCAAACTCGTGGACATACGGAGATGGTCAACATAGGGAACTAGGCCTAGTATATGTTGAGCACATGTGGTGCATATCAGGTCTATGAAAATTAGGTCAATGTAGGGAGGTGATGAACTATAGAGGTTCTACTATATATTTTCTGGAATAGGCAATGTAACCAAACAACCAGATGGTCACTGTACGCCGTCAGGACACCAGTTTAAGTTAGCCACAGCCTAAGGACACACTGGGGAGCGTGCGGGGTCCCTGCACAGAAACCACAGAGAAGGACATAGGAGTTGTGGGGGAAATTTGGCAGGACTGAGTATGTCCAAGCAATCCAAAAATTATTAGGCCTAAACATACATTGCTCCTCCAACAACCTCTATTTCCAACCCAAATTTAAAGTTAACAAATGCAGGATGTTTTCTAAGGCCTGCCAAATAGACATAATGCATTGATTTTTCTAACCTCCTAGCAAGGGAAAAATAATCCTATTCCAAGATCTATAATATAAAGATTGCACAAAAGATGAAGTTAAAACTTCACACAGTAGGGGCACCCACAGCTCGGTGGTTAGGGCACCCGCCACATACACTGGGACTGGTGGGTCTGAACCTGGCCCCAGGCTGCTAAACAATGACAACTACGACCAAAAAAATAGCCTAGTGTTGTGGCGGGCGCCTGTAGTCCCAGCTACTTGGGAGGCTGAGGCAAGAGAATTGCTTAAGCCTAAGAGTTTGAAGTTGCTGTGAGCTGTGACACTGGGACACTACCGATGGCCACATAGTGAGACTCTTGTCTTAAAAAAAAAAACTCCACCATTTACTACAATGGATTCCAGAAGGGCTTTGACACATTCCCAGAAGGAAATTCAACACTTACTGTGGGCCTAGATAAGAAAAAAATCTCATGCACATACCAACAGAAGTCAGTGAGAAGACAAAGGCCAAGCAGCCAAGTTCACAATGATGAACACCAAGATTTAGCCTGCCACATAGAGGGCAGAATAATGGTGCCCCAAGAGGCCCACATCCCAGTCACCCAGAACCTGTGACTACGTAGGTTACATGGAAAAGGGAGATTAAAGTTGTAGCTGGAATTAAAGTCGCTACTCAGCAGACCTTAAAATAGGAGGATTGTCCTGGATTACCCAGATGGGCACAATGTAATCACAAGGGCTCTTGAAGTGGAAAGAGGCAGAGGAGACCCGAGGATGCGAGAACAGCCAGGGAGAGGCTAGTCTGCTGGCTGTGAAAAGGCAGTGAGGGGCCACGGGCCAAGTCATGTAGGGGCCCTCTCCAGAAGCTGGAAAGAAAGGGCAAGGATCCACTTCTAGACCCTTCAGCAGAGTCACAGCCCTGGAACCCCGCGGGTTTATTAGCACAGCGAGACCCGTGTTGGACTTCTCGCCTACAGACTGTAAGATAATGTTAATCCCCGTAGTTTGCGGTAATTTGTCACAGCAAGACAAGGGAAACCCACCTTGGATGCTACAGAATGTCTGTGGCTCCTATCTCCGTGTGCTGGAATGACTTTGTCAAGTGCCAAACAAAGACATACTGGATTTTAAAAAGCAAGAAAAAAAAGATAAAGGCTTTAAGAAATCTCCCCATGGATCCCAGAAGAAGAAAACACCTTTACCCTACAAATGCTGCCCAACAGCAAAACTGTCACTAGAAGCAACACTTCAGCTTCCAATGTAAATAACAAATTTGCCTGAGTATTAGAGACTTGTGAAAACACATTTTCTAATTTAGCTGATGAATTTTAATTATGGACAGGTCACTCAAATAGTTGTTTAAGAAAGCATGGCCCTAAAGGCTCAAAAATGTTTCCGGCCTTGTCCTTGCCAGGGAATGTGTTCATATTTAAAACAAACAAATTTTAAAAATTAAAGGAGCTTTCTCCCAGCAATCCAAGCAAAAGAAGTGCCCTCCCACTTGCCTGAGCATGTAAACACCCTCACAGAGGGCAGAGGACATAAAGCCTGGTGTCCCCAGACACAGGGGTAGCCCCCAGGGCAGGCGACCCCTGACATCCCTGCCTCAGTTCCTAACTCACCTCCCCACATCCATTCTGGCCAGCACCCCCAGATCCCCAATTCAACGCCATCTGTCACACAGCAACCAGGGTAGTAATTTTTTACTACTGCTTCTCCTCAACCTAAACCTTCAGTGACACCTGCCCTCATCTACAGTCCTCACTGTTAGCGTCCACCTTCCCCTCTGGCACCCACCTCAGGCTCTCCCTTCCCGCAGTCTCTCCATCCCAACACAGACTTCGTTCAGGTCCTCTAACCTGCCTGAGCTGCACCCTGCCTTGAGACCCCTCCAGCTATGATGGTCCCTTATCTGGCAAGCTCCTCCCTGCACTTTTTGGGGTCTTAGCTAAAGGCCTTTCAGCCTCACAAAGCTCTCTCAACACATCTCCCACCAAAAGGAAAGTAAAATTCAGACTGGGAACCCTATCAATCTCCCTCAGAAAGGAGAGAGCCTTCCACAGCCACTGTTCAATCTGCAACCACTTCTGCTTCTGTTTAAGGCCCGTCCCCCTAACTAGACCATACGCTCCATGAGCACTGGGTGGCTTATAAACTACAGGAACTTATTTCTCGGCATTCTGGAGACTGGGAAGTCCAAGATCAAGGTGCCAGCAGATCCAAGACCTGGCTAGAGCCTGTGTCCGTCCTACTTTGGGTTGTCCGCACAAGGTGGAAGGAACAAAAGAACTCACTGAGGCCTCTTTTAAGGGCACTAATCTTATTCACAAGGGCTTCCCCCTCAAAGCCTCTCAAAGGCCCCAAAGTCTCCCAAGACCATCACAATGGGGCTTAGGATTTCAACTTGAGTTTTGCAAAGGACACAAACATTGGCCTACAGCAGAAAACATATGGTTTTACAATATATTCAAATATAGATACTGAAAATACATTTGATTTTTACCAACCAAACTGAGTAGGCTAAAAAATTAAGACAAATAAAAACCACCACCTAAATTCTTTAATTAAGAGAAGTGATAGGATATGATTTTTGTGCTAAAACTTGATTCTCATTTCAGTTTAAACTTAAAAGTTTCAGTTTTAAGTGTCTTAGCAAGTTTCTTGGTACTTGCTAGTTGATTAAGCTGAAAAATGAAACACTGAAAAAACATTAACTGAGAAGCGTGGCACCTGCAACTCAATGGCTAGGGCACCAGCCACACACACCAGAGCTGGCGGGTTAGAATCCAGCCCGGACCAGCCAAACAACAATGACGGCTGCAACAAAAAATAGCTGGGCATTGTGGGGGTGCCTATAGTCCCAGCTACTTGGCTGAGGCAAGAGAATTGCTTAAGCCCGAGAGTTTGAGATTGCTGTGAGCTGTGATGCTAAAACACTCTACCGAGGGCGACATACTAAGATTCTGTCTCAAAAAACAAAATCAACTGAGAATGTGGGTCTGGTAATGGAAGGTTAAGAATTGTCTTACAAAACATACACTGACATAGATGATTCTACATAAACAACCAATCCTGATAAATCTACACACATTAGTAATAGCCTGAGTTCCAAGTGGAAAAAAGCATATACAAAGTCAGTAAAGCAGAAATGTAATCTAAGTTTCACATTAAATGATATAAAACAGCATAGGACACCCAAGTAGGACAGCTCCAATAATCGGACAGACGATATGTGCTGGTGAGGATACAGAGAAACTGGAACCCTCATTGCTACTTTGGGGAAGGCAAAATGGTATAACCACTTTGGAAAACACTTTGGCAACTGTTTAACCATTCCTCGAACGATTAAACAGAGTTACAGCACTTAGCATACACTGTTACCTGGTCTGAAATAACTTTTCTACTCTTCTTCGGGTGATGAATTCTGCTTCTAGGTACGTGTCTGAGAGAAATAAACACACGCTCACACAAACGAATGTAGTACATACATGTTCATAACAGCTTTGTTTTGTTTTAGGGTCAGCGTCTTGCTATGACTCCAAATCCTGGAAGCATAAGCAATCCTTTTGCTTCAACCTCCTCCAGCAGCTTATGACAACTTTATTCTTAGTACTCAAAAAGCAGAAATAACTCAAATGTCCATCAGCTGATAAATGAATAAACAAAACTCTACAGGGGGCCGTGTGACTTCCATCTTTAGAATCCCCACAGTCTTACACTATATTGTATTATTTGATCAAAAGAAAGAATGAAGTTCTGACACCTGCCACAACATGGATGTCCCTGGAAAAACCCTGTACTAACTGAAAGACGCTGGACACAAAGGAACACATACTGCATACTCAAATTTATATAAAATTTCCAGAACAAGAAAATCTATAAGGACACGAAGCAGATTACAGATTGCCTGGAGAGGGAGAGGGGGTGCTGGCTATGTGGTATAGGCTTCCTTTTTCAGGTAATGAAAATACTCCATTAGTGTAATGATGGTTGCAAAACTGTGTCACTATAATCAAAGACACTGAATTGTACACTTTAAATGGGTGAACTCTATGGTACATGAAAGAGACCTCAATGAGTAGCTCGCAGCCACTGTCCTTTCATGCACAGGTGGATACAGACTCGGGGGAGGTGGCCAGTGACCTCACCCTTCCCATCCATCTAGACACCCAAGCTAGAAACCCAGAGTCGTCCCACCCCACACATATCCATCTTAGCACTAACCATCTCAAGCTCTGCAACTCTGTCCTCCCCCTGGGTTCCCGCAGGCCAAACCAACTTCAGGACCTCAGACTCAGTAGGACTATCACAAAATACAACTTTTCTGCCATCTTCCACTCTGCCTCCTCTCCAAATCAGCCTCCAAGTCACCCTCAGTTTAGTCTTCCTAAACTGTAAATACCATCGCATGGCTTCTCAGCTTAAAAATCTCCCAATGGGCCCCCACTGGCTATGGACTCAGTCCCTGTTAAGAATCTTGCCTTGTGTTCCTCCACTAGCCACCCCCAGGTCATATTGATTCTTAAACTGCTATTTTCCACCCAAGCCACAAACCCTCCCCATCTGTCTACACTCGTTCACACACTGTTACCTGGTTTGAAATAACTTTTCTACTCTTCTCTGGGTGATAAATTCAAATGTTAAATGAGCACTTGCTCCCCTGTGAAACTCTTCCTAAATAACTCCCCTGTCCAAGGGCAGCCCCTTCGATGCCTGCATGACAATCAGAGCACCCCTGGACAGCAGCGGTTAGCACACCCTCAGGGCTTCCCCTCCAGGCCAGCAAGCACAGGGGGCAGGGACCCTGCTTTATTCTAATGTCATCTTTAACCCCTTAGCTGGTTCTGAAGACTTCTTGTTGAAAGAAAGAATATACCCAAAGTGTATTTCCTTTTATCTACAAAAAAAAAAAAAAAAAAAAAAAAACCTTTTAAAAAGTCCCCTACTTTGCCTACATGATATCCTTCTTTAATTCACTGCCTTCTTGGACAGCATGGTCAGAAGTGTCCCTGGGAGGGAGACAATGCCAGTGACCTCACCCTGGCATTGGAGGTCCGGGAGACAATGCCAGAAACCAGACGTACATCGCCGCGTGGGGCAGCCCGGTGAGACAGGTGCAAATATCCACTTGTCACAGCTGAAACAACTGAAGCGCTCCCTACTTCTGCCGCACGATAGATCAGATGAAGCTACTAAGTGACTAAGTTGGGATTTTATACCCAGTCTCACATCAAAATCCAATACACCAGGAGAACCTCTGTAAGATGACCACTGAAGGGCCTGTAACACAGTGGTCAGCACACCGAGGTGGTCAGCACAAGGCACTAGGCCCCCTGTACTGATACGTACATGGAGTGCGTTGTCTGGTCTCTGAAAAACTAGGTCAACGTAAGGAAGTGGTCAATCGAAGTTCTACTGTTATATCATGATTTTCTGGTTAAAACGATAATGGTATAAAATTAAGGCATACTTAAAAATTTTTTAAGATTGACATCATCTGCTTCTTTACCAACAGAGATTAAAACAATTTTAGAGTTAGAAGCTGCTTTTAGGTATCTGATGTGAGACTCAAATTCTCTCTCCCTCATAAGGACGGTACTGTGCCCTGACCCCTGGCACTTTAGGCTGCTTGTCTTTACATGCTCCGTAGAGGATTCAAATGCCCATCCAAATACTGATTTCTCAGCTGACTCCGTGCCTCGTCTAATCCCCCCAAGTTCTAACTAAATCACCATGCGACTGACTTCACATGGGTCTGCCTCCCCCAGACCTCCATATTCGGGGGATGCTCTTCTCTCCACACAAAAAGTCCCTTCCTCTTTGTCCAGGACTGATTCCAATGGAAACCATTTTCAAAATCCGCCTAGACTGAGCACCTGTCTCCATCAGTTCTACTGTCTCCTAATTCTGCCTCAGTCTAGTCCTTCACATCCAGGAATCCTATCCCCCTGCTTTGGTTTCTAATTACTTACTGTTATTAGCTGGATTGTGTTACCCACACAGACACATCCAAATTCATATGCTGAAACTGTTCCCCTCCATACCTCAGAATGTAACTGGATTTGAAGTTCAGGTTTTGGGGGGGTTTTTTGTGTTTTGTTTTGTTTTTTTATAGAGTCTCACTTTATCGCCCTTGGTAGAGTGCCGTGGCGTCACACAGCTCATAGCAACCTCCAACTCCTGGGCTTGGGCGATTCTCTTGCCTCAGCCTCCCAAGTAGCTGGGACCACAGGTGCCTGCCACAACGCCCGACTATTTCTGTTTTGCGGTTCAGCAGAGGCTGGGTTTGAACCTGCCACCTTCAGTATATGGGGCCGGTGCCCTACTCGATGAGCCACAGGCGCCGCCCTGAGGTTCAGGTTTTTAAAGTGGCAAATAAGTTACAATGAAGGCAGCAGGGTGAGTCCTAATCTAATATAATTTAGTTCTGCACTTATAAGAACAGGTGGTCAGGACACAGATGCCCATGGAGGGAACAGGAAGAAGGTGGCCACCCAAGCCCAGGGGAGAAGCCCCAGAAGAACCCACCCTGCCCACACTTTGATCTTCAATTTCTAGCACCCAAGACTATGAAAAACCAAGTGTCTGTTGCCGAGGTACCAGTCAGCCGTACTGTGCGCAGGAGACTAACACATCTCCATTCTCCTGCCACAGTGTCGAGTTCAGGTCCTGCCTCAAATCCTTTCTAGCACTGTGGTTGAGTTTCTCAGCGCAAAATACGCGTGACACCACCCATTCTGCACACTGTTTTGAGGATTACATGTAACCAGGAGTTTTACTGCAGTATATTTCTGTAATTTTTAACTTCCTGTCTGCCAAGCACTGTTCTTAGCACTCTGCTTACGTTAGTTAGTTAATCTTTTTAACAACGCTAAGAGATGGGCCCTTCATCCATTTTACAGATGAGGGAAGAGAGGTACCAAGAGCTTAGCAGCTTGCCCGAAGGGCCACTGAGAAGTCGAGGAACTGGCCCTGGAACCAGGCAGAGGGTTCCCAACCTGTGCTCTTGACCACTTCAGGGGATTCGTTCACCCAGAGGGCAGGGTCTGTGTCGTTCTCCCTGGAGCCCATGGTGCCTGGCCCTCAGGACTCTCTCAACCATGGGGAGACTTAGTTTTTAGTGCTTTTTCCCAGAGCAACAGTTTCAAAACTACCTTAAATCCCTACAGATACATTAGGCTTCCAGCAGATTTAAAAATCCTGAGCTAGAGCTGAAAAACAAAAATTTCAGGGTAGATAGGAATGTCCACAACCCCAAGATGAACTCTACCTGCAATTCTGGACACAGACTCAGAGGCTGAGAGATGAACTGGGCAGTGTTCCAGGGTCCTGGGCTACTCCTGCAGCAGGGACGTCCCCACTCCCCACCTGTCACGAGATGAAAGCCAGGTGATACCTGGGACGGGTGAAAGAAAGGTCTCTCCTCTAACTGCACACATCAAGGGCTGGCCCAATAATGATTTCTTTCCATAGGGCAAAATGGCCCTCACTAAGCTGCCAGCCCACCATGCCACTTACTTGTGCTAGTTTCTTTTTTCAAGACGATTCCTGAAATCTGAACACTCTGGAAGCCTGGCCCCTTGAAGAGGCAAAAAGTGTGCTTTACAGTCACCATCATGGACTCTGACCTCTGCCAGATGATTTCCTGTCGGTTGGCTTTTGTATTTCTTCCTTCTAAAAATACCATTTGAAATATGCAAGCAATATAAATGTAGAAAACCTAGAGTTATTCAATTTTTATTTAATAAAAGATAAGATATAGCCAGAGGGTTGAGCTGTTGTGTGTGGCATGGGCCCCACAATAACACACCGACTTGTGACATCAGGCCATAATCCATACCACCTATTTTTCTTGATTATTTTCACAATATAAATAAAAGATAAGAATGGAATATAAACACATGGCTCAGAGGAGGAAAAAAAAAAAAACTTTGTCTAGAAAGTATTACCAATGATCCTAAGCAAAAACAAACAGATTCCCTTAGTAATTTAAGAGATTTAGATCAAAACTTTGATTTTTGAATTATATGATGCTCATTAATAAGTATTTAAGCTGCTATGCACTGCTAGGCACAGGAGCCTCCAGAGTGACTAAAGCACACTTTTTTTTTTTTTTTTTTTTTGAGACAGCTTAAGCTGTCACCCTGGATAGAGTGCTGTGGCATCACAGTTCACAGCAACCTCCAATTCCTGGGCTCAAGTGGGTGTCCTGCCTCTGTCTCCCAAGTAGCTGGGACTACAGGTGCCCGCCACAACGCCTAGCCATTTTTTGTTTGCAGCCACCATTTTTTGTTTGTCAGGCCTGGGCTAGATTCGAACCCGCCAGCTCAGGAGTATGTGGCTGGCGCCTTAGCCCGCTGAGCCACAGGCGCCAAGCCTAAGGCACACTTTTCTACCCTACAAAATCTGTATAGTGAGGATGAGAACACGCTAACCCAACTGTGATGATGGCACAGCCTGTGTCATGTGTCCTAGTAGGGAGAGGAACATGCAAACCCAACTGTGATGCTGGTACACCCCTGTGTCATCACGTGTCCTGGTGGGGAGGGGAACAGGCTAACCCAACTGTGGTGCTGACACTGCCTGTGTCATCTTGCAGGGAGAATGAGGAGAAGCGGCAGATTCTTAAAAGCATCAGATAAATTCATGCTAACCAGAGTCATTACGGCCATCACACATTTGTCTCTAGTGCTCTCCTTGCCAACAATGTCCTGAAGCTAGGATACTTAGGCCACAGTTTCTTCCACCTGCTGGCCCCGGAGCAGCTCGCCAAGGCCCAAAGACTGCTTCACTGTTTACCACTCCTGCACCTCACAGGCTCCCCCACTCTCAATTGCTTGCTGGTCTTTACCTTCTCTTTCCTAAAGAGGCTGAGGTTCCACCAACTCAACTGTTAATATCTTGCCTACAACTTCCTCTGCTCTTTTTACACATCTTTTCTTAGAGAAATCATCTTGGCAGCGTGAATGGTATATACTGCAACAATGTGCTGTAATGTGCATAGTGAAATATATATATATGGGCAACTGTCAATCTGTGCAGTAGTGCAAAAGACAAAAATGACCATACAAGCCGAAACCATGCAAAGCAATCTTAGTAATCAAAGGAAAAAATGACAATTGTCCTGTCACCTTTAAAATTTTTTTGTCAACACATTAAAAATGCTATTACTGTCACTTATAAATGTTTAGGGAAATGCATAGCAAAAGAGTACACTGTCACTTGAAACATCGGAAATATTGAGAAATAAAGGGATTTATTTCTTTGTAAAAAGCTTATTAAGAATAGTTTTCAAAGGGCTTGCTGCCTTCTTGTGACATGACTTATAAAAGAAGCATATTTTCTATGCCTTGGTGAAAGGCATACTTTTTTTATTACTGAGATAAAATTCATGTAACAATCTTTTTTTTTTTTTTTTTTAAAGGGACAGAGATTCAGTTTATCACCCTTAGTAGAGTGCCATGGCGTCACAGAGCTCACAGCAACCTCCAACTCCTGGGCTTAGGCAATTCTCCTCCCTCAACCTCCCGAGTAGCTGGGACTGCAGGCCCCCGCCACAATGCCCGGCTATTTTTTTGATGCAGTTTGGCCAAGGCCGGGTTTGAACCAGCCACCCTCGGTATACAGGGCCGGCGACCTAACCACTGAGCCACAGGCGCCACCCACATGAACCATTTTAAAGTGAACAATTCAGAGACATTTAGTACATGTGTGCAACCACCACCTCTGTCTAATTCCAAACATTTTTATCACCCCAAAAGGAATCCCCATACCCATTAAGAGTAAGTCCTTATTCCCCTACCCTACACCAGTTCCTGGCAACCACCAATATATGTTTTTTCTCCATGGATTTACATAGTCTAGAGATTTCATATAAATCTCTTACATAAGCTTCTGTGTCTCGCTTCTTCCACCTGGCAGAGTACTTTCTGAGGGTCATCTACACTGTAGCATGCATTCGTATTTTGTTCCTTTTTAGGACTAATTTTCCATTAGTATGGGTACACCATCATATATCTTCCTAATCTGTTCATCCATTTGTTTATCTGTTCATCTCTGCCCAAGTGCTGATGGACATTTGGGTTATTTCCACCGTTCAGCTATCATGAATAGCTGCTATGAGCCATAAGTTTGGAAAAGCATACATTTTCTAATCTGGAAATAGTTCTGAGAGTTCCTTTAATGTAAGGTTTTGTTTTGCCCATGTCACTTCCTCTAGGATATCTTTATTCTCTTCTTCAAAATCACCTTCCTTGTTTAGATAGCTAAAGCTTCAGTTCGGTCCCTGGGTCACACATGTCCCTGTAAGGGCTGTACCGTCAGTATTCCCACAGTCAGCTGTCACTTCTCTAACTCCTTGTAGGTTTTGGTTTCACTTCCAGCTCTTATTGCTTTTAGCTTCCTTGTTGAATTTTTGTTTTTGCTGGGCAATTTCCTCCCAGTCTGACATGTGTGTAAGCTGTTACACTGCAGACAAGAAGGTCACATAACTACACACTTCGCTGTCTGCGTGAACTCAGGAATACGTGCAGTGATCCATCATCCACGGACTTTGAAAAGTCACCCTGTAAATTTGTCACAGATCCTAAGGTGTGTGTGTTACTCACGTGGTGATTTGTGGAATGAAACCGTAGCATCAAGTTTGTGGACTGCACACAATTACTCAATTCCATTAACACACTGGGATAACTGAAATTTGAATCATACTGTTGGGATACTGGGATTAAATGATGGCAACTGAAATTCACACCTAACTGTAGAAAGTGAAAACCATCTAGGCATGTGAAGATGTAGTAATAAAAATGGGTACACGTCTAGATACACAAAATATACAAGTCAATGCCATCACTGCTGCACAAAGCAATACATAAGGGGCGGCCTCCTGCCCACTGCATTCAGTTCATTTTGGAAGTATCGTCCCTCAAGTACTCAAGTGTGTACATAATACTGGGCCACTGCCAAAATAAGCCAGCACAGCCCTAGCTCAAGAAGTAGTATCGCCAACCTTTCTCATTCACGTGACATTAGAAACCAAACTTCATCCTTTATTGCTTCTCACATGATGGGAATATATTCAGGTGATAGAGGGGAAGAAAAGACACTAAATACCCAAACATATTCCAGAATGAATTACCAGAACTTAAAAAAAAGTCTAGGAAAACAAAAACAGAAAAAGAAAATTAGGGTAGGAATTAAGTCACCATATAAAAACCAATCAACCAGCCAGGCACAGTGGCTTAGGACTGTAATCTTAGCACTCTGGGAGGCCAGGACCAGAGGATCGATTGAACTCATGAGGTCAAGACTAGCCTAAGCAAGAGTGAGACCTCACTTCTACTAAAAATAGAAAATGCACCTGTAGTCCCTGCTACTTGGGGGGCTAAAGCAGGAGGATCACTTGAGCCCAGGAGGCTGAGGTTGCTGTGAGCTAGGCTGATGCCATGGCACTCTAGCCTAGACAACAGAGTGAGACTCTGTCTCAAAAAGAAAGAAAGAAAAGAAAAAAAGAGGGGAGGGGAGGTAGGAGAGAGAAAAGGAGAAGGGAAGGGAACCTAATCAACCAAGGAACACAATACACTAGTTCTTGCTAGTTTTAAAACTTCCTGGCAGCCAGATCAAGATTAGGATTTTTTCTTTTTTTGAGATGGTATTACCTCTGTTGCCCAGGTAGAACACAGTGGCATCATCATAGCTCAGAGCTACCTCAAACTATCTGGGCTCAAGTGATCATCCTGCCTCAGTCTTCAGAGTAGCTAGGACTACAGGCACACACCACCAGGCCCAGCTAATTTATTTTTTTGGAGGGAGAAACAGGGTCACTCTATGTTGCCCAGGCTGATCTCAAACTTCTGGCTTCAAGCAATCCTGCTGTCTCAGCTAAAGTGCTAGGATTACAAGGCATGAGCCACCACACCGAGCCAACTTTAGGATCTTAATAAATGGGTTGCTAACCATTTGCTTCCATACTAATTTAAAATAATACCCCCATTCATCATGAATAATTCATCCGCTTTCCAAGAAGCACCCAACATGACAATTAAACAGAAAAAACATTCTCCATCCTGGCTTATTCCTTTCTCATGGTTTACAGTTGACAACTGCTCTGAGGTAACAGACAAGAGCAGAACCAACCATGCAAAGAGGCTTAAAAAGGCATCTGCCCCACAACAAGAATGCATAAAATAGGGACAGAATTTCCATCTGCAAATAGAGGTTTCCTTTTCATGATGTCATTCTGTGATCTACTAAATGGGGGATATGCAAAACTCTAACTGCCACTGGAGGCTCACAAAACCAGTGCAAATGAGCAATAGTTGCTTGTTACTTAAATGACACTCCACCCTGACTAAACCGACACATACTTATTGGAAACCTCAGCCCTCGTTACCCAAAATAAAGAATGGGCTCTTTCCATGACCAGGCACTCCAGATTCCAAATGCAAATTAACCCCACCGAACAAAAACCGCATTCAGAAGGCGCAGATTGCAAAAGCCTTGTTCTAAGTTCAGCCATTCACAGACCCTGAGGACGACATCACCCGCAGAGAAACACAGCTGGGCCGTGCTGAATATTGGAGAAGCAATGCTCCTTTTAAGCCCAGAAATGTTCACTTCCACTTATCAAAGTCTTCCTGCTCAGTATTTCTCCTTCACCTGGTTGGCTCCATCTCCTTAGACCAAAATTGAAACTTCGTCTAAAAGAGTAAGATGTACATTTCCTGCTGATATATTTTTTTTAACAAGTGAACAGTTTATTAAGAATCAAACAAAGGTATGATGTGATACAGTACAAACAAGACACTCAAGATAGGTATAACAGTACTACTCACACAAAAACTTAAATTTCACCTCAAAAAATCACAAGACAAAAGAGAAAGCAATTTCACTGTTATAAGATAAGATATTTCATGCAAAGTATTAACTCTGCCCCCCCAAAGCCCAACCTCCCAACAGACAAAAAACTATCTGGGAATACTGCTGTGCTAACATATTAACCACAGTATAATCATTCATAGAAAAACAGTAATTAAGCAATGAATTGAATAAAAGAACAAAGTTTAAACTATCATAAACTCATAGACCACAATGATGTTATAAAACAAGCAATTCCGGAAATCTTATAAACAATAAAAGAAATATTTCAATATCATTCTACTTGATCTGGATACACCTGATATTGAAATTGGAGAAAATATATTGTTATAAAGAGAAATTACAAACATGTTTCACTTATAGATGAGGATGCAATATCCTAAA